>VYZV01000663.1:0-22424 GCA_013401275.1 Pandion haliaetus | reverse complement strand
CATTAAATTACACTTACAATTCAATAAAACTAAGAGAATGAAAAGACTCAATTCGATTTATACAGTTTATAAATTAGTGATATATATATACAATATAAATATTATAAAGCTGTTCCCACAACAACAGTGCAAGAGGTTGAAATAGGTCACAGGCAGCCCTCCTTACATTACTCAATAACATTAGAAGGATTAATCATTTATGGATTATCTCCTAGAAACAATGATCTGGCACAGACAGGTAATCCAATCTCCTCTATCTTTCTAACCTGGTTTGCCGTTTCACAGGGGATTGTGGAAGGGGGGCAATTTTTTCTAGGAAGACATTGCCTGCTAGCTTGAAACATGTAAATTGCTGGAATTTGCATCAAAATATGACAGCTCTTCTCTGATGAAGGTAGGTAGTGAAATTAGACTGGTAAAACCAACTTTTTTTAACTAGAGCACAGAGGTTTGGCTCAGAAATTGTATCATGCTCACCCTTAGTTATAATCTGTCACTGAACAGAGTTAAGAGAGAAGTTTATCATTGACATAAATCAGAACTAGAGAGAAAATGTTATTCCTGGGACTCTGCATTTTGCATAAATATCCAGTAAGGTGTTCTTCCTGACTAAATTTTTTCAAAATTTTAAATACAACTTATTTTTGAATACAAGCTTTTCAGTGATTGCAGCCTCTCTAAGTATATTAGACGTAGGTGTAAAGCCTGACTTTTATTGATTTATATACTTAATGTAATATATAGGGCTTTAAACATACATCTTTAGCCAGTTTTGTTGTATTTTATCCAACAGTAGATATAAGGCCTGCTGCTGAATGTATTAGAACTGCAGTAATTTCATTACTGAAAATTAACTCTATTGCAAATCTCCATTGTGGCAAAGTAGCAATTGGACAAAATATTGCAGCAGCAAAGGTGCACCATCAGGGATTCTCTATTGCTTATTTCATTTTACATGTAGTTTCTGTTTTATTGGTATAATAACATTAGGAAAAGCAATATACAATTACTATCACAAGGCAGAGTAGCCTGTTCTCCTAAGTCTTCTTGTACAAATTATAGACTGCATGGATCAAAAAAATTACAATTAGATTAACAAGGTTCTGCTCTGTACAGAATTGAGAAATACATCAGGAATAACTGTGCATCGCGGTAGATACCTTGAGCCTTGAGCAAGCTACTTTAGTAGAACTATGTCCATTTTTAACTTGGCCAATTTTTAATTATTGGGTTGTCTACCTTAATTACACTGGGTCAGTTTTATGACATTATTGTGTGCTTATATTTTTGTTTTCTTGTAAACATCCTTTTGTATCCTTTAAGGTTCCTGACCCACTCTCGATGCCTCTATGTATCTAGCCGTTTAAATATTGAGACTATCACATACATTTTGAAATGTGGGTTTATATGCTGCTTTATCTCTGAAGCCTTGCTGTGAAATACAAGTCAGAAGTTCTTTTAAATATTTTTAGCTGGTCCTCTTGCAAAATATGCACATATCAGAGCAATCATCTTTAAAATAGCTTAGATTAATTTTTTATGACCAAATGTGTATTTTTCAATAGGCTTTTCTTGATGTGGTACACTACTAATAAAGAAGATGCGACACAATTCTGAGAGTAAATAGCTTCTAGAGCTTTTCAGACATGACTGGGAACAAATATAATGTAAAATAGCCCGGTGGTTTTGGCTGCTTTTGATGCTTAGTTTCTCCAGTGTCAGAGGAGTGGGATTCAGTAAACCTGCATTCATTTCATAGGTTATTAAACCACTTCAGCTCTCTGTACCTTCATTTTCCCAGACATAAAATGAGTACAATATATTTACTCATGATTATAAATTTCACTGAAATACTTTTTTGAAGAGGAACATAAACAGTAGGCATTATGATGATATTTCGCTCATCCGGGGAAGGGCTGGTGGATTGGTGATCTATTACAAGACCTTGTCTGAAGGTGAGGGCTGTATTGACTGCTGTCATCCTAATGCATCAGTCATGGCAACGGAGCAGGACAGCTGCCGTGCCCTGACAGGGTGGGTTTCCTCAGGCCCCTCTCTGCCACCTAACACCTCCTCTGGGTGCTCATCTGCCTACTGGGTTTGAGCTGCAAACTGAAAGGTACGCATGGGTAGCCAGAGACCTACGGCACAGTGCCAGTTAGTTCTTGGTGTCAGCACATGTATCTCTTACTCTTTGATTTGTCAGCTTTCTCCAGGATGTATCATGTCCAAGAGTATTCAATGACATAACCACGTGGATTTAATGTGTGTTGTGTGCTAAATTCTGCCCCTAACAGTTGCAGTCAGGAATCCAAAACGTTTCTGCTTTGAACTGAAACTCCGAGGCAGACCAACCCAGTTTGGGATGGGATGCCCTTCCTCCAGGGGGTAAGGAAGGCAGGCTAAGCAAAGTGGGAAGGAGTCACCATACTGGCAAAAAGGGAAACTCAATTACATCATGACTAAGTAAATAAACTGGATGAGATCCTAACCTCTTATTTGGCTTCTTTTCACCAATTAAGTTCTGGCTGATGGAGAATTCTGCTGCTGTAGTCATTCAGAAGACAGCCGTAAAGCTGTCTGCTGAAGATCCTCTGGAGAGCCCTGTGGCTGAGATGGGTGAGGAATGGCACAGGAAGGGTGTTTCGAGGGGAAGGCATTAACACGCAATGCTGTGGAAAATTGCAACCAAACTAGCACGGAGCTCAGTGCAAGAAACCGCTGTAGTTCAGGCAGGCCTTAAGGGCTGTGGTGGAAGTGCAATTGCAGTCTTTAATTTTGGGACCTCATGTCCCTTGACTCTGGCATTAAGAAAGTAAGTGATCTGATAGTAGTGAATTATTTAAGAACAAAAGCAGTAACATCTTATTTAATTAATTTTGAACGAGTTGTGTGCAGTTATGTGTGGAAAGTAAAATGGCAGTCCACTAGTAAAATATTTTCTACAAAATTCTGTGTACACATTTACTGCATTTTCATTTTGAAAATGAATGTAACTTTAGGGATTATCTACAAATTAGATTGCTTACTTTGGCATGTTTTCAAGGGGAAAAGAACTAACTAATATGTTGTGTGTTGAAACCATCCACTGCATTCATGCGGTAATTTTTCCCCAGTGTTATTTCACAATAAATTTACTTTTACACATGGAATTAGTGTACTGAAATAATCAATCCAAAGAGCTTGTGTAGGGGTGATACATTTTGTCAGGTAAAGGATTGAAAAGCTGATGAGCATCTCTCCAATAGATTGTAATAATCAGAAATAATTATTTAAATACCTCTTGAATACCAGTTTACATGACAGGCTCTAACAGGTTCTTTCAAAACTCTCATGGTCAATATGATGACTATTTCTCATTTTCAAAATGATTACCTTTTCTAAAGTCTATATAAGTTATGTGATTTTCAAAACAATTAAATTTAACAGACATTGAGAGCTGCAGTGTAAACAATGCATGTATGCAAAAATAGCTGAAGGACCACGTCTCCTCCCCCTTTTTCCTTCTGGCGTGATGCCTTCCAGAGCTGGCCAGTTCAGCTAAGCTCTGCAGTGCTGGAGGTCTAAACCCAGTGCCTGCCTAACTGCCCAGCTCCTCCTCTACCTGTGAGTCCAATCTGTAGCTGATGACAGCTAGCACAGAAATCAGTGATGGGTAGGTCAAGCTTGCCATGTTTGCTTTTTCCCTATCCCTGTGTGTATGTGTGCACCTGACATTGGTCAGAGATGGGGTGTTTTTAGGAGGCCTGACACTTCCGTGACAAAACAGACCTGCCAACCACGAGAACTGAGTTCCAGAAGCGATGAACTGTCCTACAGAGCAGGAATGACCAGAGTCCCCCATTTACCTTAATGGAAAATAATTCAAAACCAGTTACCAAAAAATAGATCAAAAAATTGCCTCTGTAAAATGTTTTCGCCAGATGAAAAATCTCTGGCATCCTTTTTTCCTTTTTTGGATTAAGAAAAATTCTGATCAGCTCCATTTTCATGACAGACTTGTCACCTGAATAATTAGTAAGTGGTTATGTCTAGGAGGTAAGCGGAATACGGAGGGACAGCTGTTGGTGTACCTGCGGTGCATGGAGGGGGGAGCATGGGACCAGCCGGAGGGGGAAGTCAGGCTGCTCCTCCTGCTCTTTGCTTCAGCCCACAGTAGCAAGAGCGTCTGTGCAGGAGTAGCAGGGGAGCTCAGGCTGAAGGAAGGTCTTAGTAGGCAAAGACGGCCGCGGCTTTGCAGTGTATTTGTGTGGGAAGGGGACTGTTTGACTTTGGTGATATCATGAGCATATATTTTTTGTAAGATCCTCCCATTATAGTTTGTTTTGGTTATTTTTCTGGGTTTTTTTTTGACTCGGTCAGAAATTCCAGCTGTAATGGGGAGCTGGCCAAGTAGGCTGTGTAAACTTTTGAGACGTAGCACTTCAGGGCCACCATGTGATTCATGAACTTCTGTGACACGAGAGCGAGGCAATGCTGTTGGCTTACAAAACAGCTGTGGGCAATGCTTAAGTTAAAGGAGCAATAATCTGTTATTCTTGCTCCTTTAGAAAATCCCCCAAATATTACTGTGTAATATCAGGGTTTTTACATTTATTCAACTTCAGATACTCCTTTTATAGGCCCTAACCTACTTCATGGTGCTTGTTTAATGGTCACACTTCTGCAAAGTGCTCTCCCTGGCTTAGTGGCACCATGCCAACTACTGAGAGGTCTGAAGGGTACTAAAAATTTGTTTTTGAACAATGAGAGACCTACTAAGTAAAATCCACTGCAAGTGAAAGCTAGTAACTGAAACACTGACTTTACCAGGTGGACATGGCTGCCAGCATAAGGGCACTTTGTCAAACACTTTGAGAAAGAAAAAAATAAATGTATAATAATTAAGGTAATTGTACAAATGTGTTTTGTTTATTACCATCATGTCAGCAGAGCAGAGAGAGGTATTTATTAAACTTATTCCAATCCCCATTAGTTCTTTATAACCTTGGAAAAAAAAAACCAGAGAGGAAGATAAAGAAATTGTCTATATTCTGTCTCTTTAAGTTGATTTTTCATTTGCATCTCTAGTCAGAATTTAATTATTAATGTTTGCAAAAACATTCTGGTATATGGGCTATTTGCAAACTGTTCACTGAGATTATTTAAGATATCTCTTAATTGTAGTTTTAAGCAACATTATAGTGGTTCTTGAAAGGCTCCCAAAGCCATCAAGCACTGTCCAGAGGATATGCTAATGAGGCATATAATGGGACATCAAGATGAATTTATTCTTTTAATTTATACATAAAAGGTTATTTTTGTTACTTTTGTTACCTGTTTCTCATTAAAAATAATCTGATACTAGAAATTGTTTACCTTGTAAAATTATCAAAAGAGGATATCTTGCTTATTTGAATGTAGCCAAAGGAATACACTAGCAGCAGGGCTTGTATATATACTCCTATTATAATCAGTAAAATGATAATAGAGGAAAAAGGCAACTAAAATGCAGATCTGTGGCAAGATCATCTGTTAGTTCATGGATTTTTGACTCTTCTACAGTCTCTTTGGGGCCCAGTTTTTTCTCATATTTCAGCTGGAACTGCCTTTTTTTGTACTTCCACGGAGTTTATGGAAGAGAGGAACTTTGCAAATCTCCACAACTTACTTTTCTGATGGGAAACTTTGCGAACCTATGTGTGGCTGTTAGGGGCTTCACTCATCTGTGTTGTCAGGGGGAGCTGTTACCAGCCTTACTCTGGATCTGAATGACCCAGACTGACCTCAGAGGCGGGCTGTTAAGGACTGCTGGCTGGGCTGACCCTTTCAGCAAGTCCACAGTCATGGTGACTATGGTCACCCCTGTGAATGATCAGTGGTGCTAACAGCAGTGCTATTTAAGGGAGCATCTAAGTTTGTTCTCTAACTAGTCAGTAGCTGAGGTGTGTGGCTATTTGAAAATGCTCATTTTGTGACCTTCGGCTTCCATCCAGGACCTATTTCAGTCCTAACCTTTGGCTTGTATCTTGGATTCTGACTCAGGCTCTTGACCTTTGGTATTTAGCCTGATTGCTGGTCTTTGGGTGCCAGATCACCTCTCGTCCTAGGCTTGGATTCTGGTTTCAGATATTAGCTTTAACCGCTTATTGCAGCTTGCCACTTAAATATTATTTGTGCTTTTGAAATTTTCCCCTTGGCTCACTAATTGTACTTCTTACATTTCCTTTTTAGCCTTTATGTAAATGAGTCAAAACTCTTGTAATCAGAACAGCTTTATGTTGTTCAATTCTAAATGCATCCTTTCTTTCAAGCGTCATTAAACTGAGGATGCAGAGCCGTTTGGACACTCCTCCAGGAATTCGTGATTCCTACTCAACATGTGTAGTCACTCGGTTGCCTTTGTGCTCACACTCATCTGTTAGGATGGCTCCTGGTCTCTGCACAGGCGGGTGGGTGCCCACCATCAGCAGAGCCTCAGCCCCAGGTGGCCACAGGAAGTCTGCTTTATGCCTGGACGTTCCAGAAAACAAAACGAGTGGAAGCCTGAAAAGTCCCAGCATCCTGTTTGCTAGAAATCTGTTGCTGAGACATCAACCTGTAAATTGGCTTATTTGAGCAAATGTGTCAGAATGAAAAACTCTCCATAAATTAAAACTGAAGTCAGTGAATTTCCTAAGACATTTGATTTGAAGTGACAGCAAAATTGTATTTAAGGAAAATAAAAACAACCCCCAACATCCCTATAGTATTTTCAGTAAAAGAATCACAAAATTCTGTTGGTTTTGAAGGTCAGATGGCAAGCCTCATGTTCACAGTCGTGACTACATGCTTATGTTAGTTTGTTTCCCTGGCTTTACAGGGACTGTTCGCGTGAATAACTGCTCCTGCAGAGTGAATAAAGGCATTTGCAATCTGGTCCCAGCTGGAAACTTATTTCTGAAGCCAGTTCACTCCCTTCGTAAAGCACAGATTCTTTATTTTATCTTGTTTTGTATTTAGTTCAAATGATTTGAGATCTTTGGGTTGACTGCTGCTCCATTCCAAATCACTTCCTACTGGAAGAGATGTAAATTTCAGAGGTCTTAATTCTTTCTGGACACGTATTTGGAATAGAGATATTCTTTTCGTCTGGGAGTAGAAGGATAATTGCTGCCTGCCTGGGTATCAGTTAATTAGCAGTCTCCTCACCAGTGGACGCCTGGCTAAATTCTCTCCTTTGCCGAGTAATTTATTAAATAACTACAAGACTATTCAGGCAGCCCCAATAGTATTTTATCACAAAGCACTAATTACTTGGTATATTTAATGGCAAAAAGGGATGTAAGGAAATACAGGGCATATATTTTCAATTGCTTATGAACCTTTCTGTCACACCTTTCTCTTGGATCCCAGAGCTCAGTGAATTAGACCCAGCTGTTCCTCAAGTGAGGATGCGGCATAATTTCAGCGGAGATATTGTCTGTCCTTTTCTTCCACCGTTAATGCAATCTTGGCCTGCTCAGGAACGTAGCATAACATTTCAAACAGGAATCACAGTCATAGCCTTAGCAAGGCTGCTTAGATAGGGCGAATCAGCTCTGCTAAGTGCTGATGCTTGTGTAGTGGCTCGGGAAACGTACGGAGGAAACGCACGATAAACCTTTTGCTCGGCATCCCTGTCACATCTTCTGTGGCGCGGCTGTCCATTAACATGCCACTGGCTCAGCAAGAGCGCTGGGGTCTGCCCAGATCACTTGGTAGCTGTCAAGTGGATAAGACAAGCTTCCTGGGGAATGTACTAAGATAATTACAGGGAGGTGAAGTTAAATCGCATACATGTGCTGCAGCGAGTGCTGTGAGCAAAGGAGGCTTTATTCTGCACTAGGGGGACCAGATGGACTTGGTGACTGTTCTTGCGGTTTCTGGGGGAGAATTCAGTACATATGGTCTGGAATCAACACCTCATTTTGTCAATTCAAGTCACACCACCACACTCTCCTCCCCCTTCCCCCCCCCAATAATTTTTGTTGTTGTTTTATAAACAGAAAATCTACTGGTAAGTGCGAGCAGGTATGTGTTAAGGCAGCGTTTTGAAATTTGCCAGCTCTTTATCTCTTTTGCTGAACCCCCCCTGGAGTCCAAAAGCCCAAGTTCTTTTCTTCTCTTCCCTGCAGGGTAGACACAGCTGTTATTTTGGAAAGAGAAGCTATGTACCATAGTCATTCTTCTCAGCAATTTGAAAAAGCACAAGCTCTCTGTTACTCTAATGCCTTATCAGATGATTTGCTGTTTGCATATATATAATATACTACTGTAAAAATTGTGAAAATGGAAGGTCAGTAGATTCAATGGTTAGGTCTAACCCTGTTCTTTTAGGACCAATCCTTGCAGCCTATCTATGGTATTTTAGTACACAAAACATATACACAGGTATCTCCTAAGTATTACTTAATGCGTAATACCAATGGTCAGTTTTAATGCTGTGATATGCTAACTGGGGAGAAAGCATGCTTCAGTTTTTCAGGTACTCCTTTCCAATACATGGTTCCTGCAAAACTGAACACACCTGTGTTAAAACATTATTCTACACAGAATTGTAGTTCATCTGTTGCAGCCTTTCTGCAGGGAAAACAAGGATTAACTCCATATCTTAGTATACTGAATATTTTAATGTGCTGCGGAAGATAATTTGAAGAGAGCTCTTTTAGCAAAGTAGTAAGTAGACAAGCAAATGTAGTAATATTGGGGACCTGGCTTGGTAACTCTAGTTTAAATGTATATGACTGTACTGCATGGTACGGTCGTATAAAAATAATTAAAACCTCCTGTAGTCTATTTGTTAAAATAATTTAAATTCTAGTTTTATCTGGAACTATTATGCCACATTTTGAATTTGTGTGAAATCACGAAGCTTTGTTTTTAATGAATAGTGTATAGTACAAAGAAAGAAACTATCAATTTAGATATTCATCTATAATAGGCAGAGACCTAAATAATGTTTTGTGGTCTGTAGTTCTTCCTTGAGTAAACACCTACCCATTCTTGAGAGGTGTTTGTGATAGGGAAGTTTTGCTGTTGCTTCATCCCACAGATTTAGAATATTAAAGGAGTAAATAGCACAGAAAAGAAATTTTTGCATAATGGAGGCAACTAACCCACACCAGGACAAAAATGAGTTAAAGAACAAGGCTGAAATATTGCACTGTCCTCTTGTTACAGATCAGAAATCATGGGTGTGGACAACGCAGACCAGGTCATCTTTGGGCTTTGGCAGGCTTGACCTTGAGTCAGCTCAGAACATTTTTCATACAAATAGCAAAACTGAACTAGTCTTAGAGGTAAAGGAGAAGGACCTCATGGTCTTCTAAATAATTTTTTATTTATTTAAGGGAGTAGTTATTTTTCAAGGCAGGAGGAGTTAGTAATAATTCTTTAAAACTGATGATTCCTTTTTTGTTTTAAAACAATCTCTCCTTATGGAAATGTTATTAAAGGCTATTTAGAATGTTTTTGTTTTGGTTAAATGATTAAGTGGAATTAGATAAAGAATTACACTGAATTCAGAAAACTTTCAGATGGTGGTGCCAGTTTGCTCCTTATGAAGATCTGAAGGATTGCCATCAGAGTGGTTACTATTGCAGCAGTTGTATCTCACTGACTGAAGCTGCTGTCTTTTGTTTTTGCAAAACTAGCTGAAGTTTTTTTCATCCTGGTTTGTTTACATTGACTTGATGCACACTTTCAAGTGTTTCAGTAGCATATATGAAGATCATTACTTCAAGAGAAGCAGTTTCCATGGTTTCCTTGTATTTGATGTCACATAAGACTTGCATCTTGCATTGTGAAGTCTGTAACTCAGTTTTATTTCTGATATTTTAGAAAGTACACCTATAACTTGTGAGATAAAAAAGTCATCGAAGCTGTCATTGTCCATTGCACTCAGGCTTTGGCTTTGCCTTTGTATTTCCCATTATTCATTAATAATGACATGCTAACTGATCTCACATTTTATGATGCACAGACACTCCATGTGTATGAGAAAGACCTGCCAAAGCCTAGGAGGCTTTTTTTTCTCCAGTGAATTGATTATCTTCAAAGTCCTGCCCCATATCTATTTTTTTGCAACAAGACCTTTCTATGTGGCAAGGGATCAAAGGTTGCTTTAAACTAGCCTGTTTCCCCAGCTGAGGGATCAGCCTTAAGATGGTGTTGGTTTAGGATGTGCTAGAGGGTTGGATGTGAGAGGTTTTACAACTGCACAACCTCCACTCTGATGGCAGAGGTTAAATTGCCTTTAACCTTCTCCAAGTATATACTTGCAAAGGGTTGTTCTGGCTGCTGGTTTTTCACTATAATTCCTATCTACATCATGGATCTTACACTTAGATCTAAAATCTAATGGCCTTCAGGAAGTAATTGATATAATTTTCTACTGGGAAAGCAATTGCAAATTTATTGTGAAAAATTTCTTTTCTGACTCATCCATTTGCTGACAAGTATTTGTATTTCACCCTGAATCAGAGGCACTTCCTCTGCTCTGTCACCCTCCATGTAGGAACAGGTGTAACGGGTCTATTGCTGCCTTCTGCATGAAATTGGCTCCTTCTTCTCTTGCCACAAGTGGGCTTGGACAGGAGTAAAATAGTAGATGAAGCATCCACCACGAGATCATTTCGCTGCTGTTACATATCCCCGTATCTATCAGCCTTTCCGTGATACAAGTTTGGATGCATTGCAGGAAAAGCTAATAATGCCTTTCAATGTGAGAATTCCCCCCTTGCAGAGCTATGGAGGAGTGTCCTCTGTGGCCTTGCTCCCCTCGAATCACTTTTGCACTGTTCCGAAACTGCACCGAGACCAACGAACTGGAAGTTCCCACATCATTTCCAGGCTGAGCAGAGACACTTGCAGAGCGTGCTGGACCTTGCCCACACTTCATGCTTGAATGGGTTTGGTACACTCAGAATCCCTACAAAAAATCTGGGGTTTAGGTTTGGAGAAGAGTACGGTAATAGGCAATGAATAATTTGACACACGTTTCTGACTGGCTGGTAGATCATTTGAGGCTTTGAAACTATGTAAAAAAAAGGTGATGTGGAAGCTGTGTTTGGAATAAAAACAACTTTTAGGTGTCTTTAGCAGTTCACGAGGAAGAAGCTTGTAAAAAAAAATATTTCTTCATATCTTTTCAAGAGTGATACTGTAATTCCTTTTTCTGTTAATATAAAATACTGACTTAAGAAAATGCCCAGTGCATTAGCTGTTAAATGCCTTCAAACTTCATAGTCTCTGAATTTGGTATAGGCATTAAATTAATAGCAGCTATTTCTAGTCTCTTTTTTTTCTTCCCTTCCTGAATACAGATCACAGACACAGGTTGTACAATTTATAAAATGTGTGCAAGTGCATACACATTCCTAAAAGTCAAGGCAGCTTCAGGTAGTTCTTTTTAATTTTACTGTTTCTTTGAAATCTGATAAAATAAAAAAAATCCAATAAGCTGTAGGAAAAAGAATTTTTACTCTTGGAAAATACCTAATTCAAAATGTCTTCTAGTAATATGGAAGAAGAACTTCATATGGAAAACATTCAAAACATTTTAAAAATAAAATTAAATACTCTATTTCAACATTTCCAGTTTTCATTTGGATCTTTTCTCAAGTTCAAAGTTTTAAACATACAGATGATAATATTTCAATATTACTGGAAAAATATTTCAACAGGACCTTGTTGATATTTCTAAATTAAAAGGCAGTGCAATCCACATTTTACTAAACATTTTGGGGTTTCAATATTTTTTTATCCACTTAGGATGAAAGTAAGCTTTGAAATGCCTGAATTTCCCAAAGGGTAGACAATTTATTACTCTAATTAAAAGGGTTTTTGCTACAGAGCTCCCTAAAGTAGGATCTGTGTCCTTATTACACAAAACAGTGTGCTTCCTCTTGCAGTCTTGACTATTAAAGCATGAGACCTCTCAGATAAGAAAAAATGCATAGCACGTAAGAACTGTGGATCAGTAACACATTGTTTAAAATCAAAGGAAATGAAGACAAAAAAAAAATCATGTTTCTTTTCACCTTAAAACTAAATCGAACCAATGTTAATTAACCTTCAGAGACAGCAATAACTTCAGAAAATAATGGCTTTTCTGGGATTTTTATCAGTGGAAAGCTCTTGGTCTCCAAATACATAGCACAGAACTGTTTTTATAGTTCCAAGGGATTATTTAAAGGAAAAAAGAAGTTGCATCAAGATTTTTAGTCTCACTGAAGTCCATGGGCATTGGATTAGGTCCTTAGATCTGGTTATGTAAACAGTTCTGTAACATTTTTAGACTGTAATGTTTGGAATGTTACTATAGAATGCTGTCGTGCTTTTCATAGCTTGATGTTTTAATACCTACACTTGAAGAGCTTATAATTTATTTTCCACCTGATACATCCTCTTCCCATGTTAACGTATACACTGGTATTTAAGGGTATCACTTTCCTTTCTGTACTTATTGAAATATGTGAAGCAGCTGCCTGAGGTCTGACAAAATGTAAGAATGTCGCTGAGCCTCAGCGATCCTTAACTCGTAGGAGAGGAGAGGTTATACTTTGCATTTCATATTGCAGCTATTTCCTGTTTACCTGTGGGTAAGAACAGTTTTTTTTGAATCGTTGTCTTTGCTCCTCATGCCTAGTGAGTGGATAAATATGGCCAGCCCTCTGAATGCAGCCTTGAAGACTTTTGACCTATTTTCTCTTCTTCTGACTCTTTATAAGCTTTATCCTTGTATAAAGAGCCAGTGCAAAGTCTAAGGTCCTTGCCCAGGAATGCTTAACCCCACTTAAAAACCTTGCTTCAGGTGTTACCTGGGGCTTCAGTGACACAGAAGGGTTGTGCTAGACTTTGCAGAGGAGGCCTGGGAGCAGAGGACAGGGAAACACTTGTTGGTTTTGATTCAGGGAGCTGTACGGTTAGACACGAGATGAAGGCAATACTCATCATTCTGGGGTCCTGTTAGAAGGAAATGAGGACTTCAGGTTTAAAAAGACCAGACTCTTCTCATGTTAATTCTGCATACTGCACTGACTTTTTACCTAATTTTTCCAAAAATGTATCTCACTATTAACTGGGTCATGTTAAACAAAGGGAGCAGATTGATCAAAAAAGAGTGAATAATAGATGCCTTGTATCAGAACCTCTGAAGGATCTCGCACACTGACAAAAATGGAACGTGGTCCCTCATTCATTGTTCGTTCATTCTACACTCCTGTGCCATCTGTTACGCTAGCACAGTGACGTGCTAAATCATTGCATCTTGAAAGCATCAGCATTTTGCACAAAGGAAAAAGACTGACAGTGCCAGGAAAATGATTTTGAGTGTGTGACCTGTATCTTATGCAAACAGCATGCCCTTCCCTGGCAACACAGGCAAGCAGGGGAGCGGAGTTCCACCTCTTCCGTGAGAAATGACAGTAAATTTTATATTATAACATGCATGCATGTCCTGATAAACTTATGACAGAACTGTGGTTCTTAAGCAAGAGCATTGTTAATTACTACAATGAATAGAATTCCTTTGCTACCAAATTAAACTGATGTTGCATGGACATGTGTTTGCTTTAGTGTTGCCTTTAATTCCCTGTTACTTACAAGCATCAGAGCGCTCATATGATGAGCACAATATAATTTTTCCATGTTTAGCAGTTGCACTGCTTTAAGAATGATGCACTAGACTTTCTCAAACCCTTAAACATATGTTATGAAGGATGCACATCTGCCCTTCTTCAAGAGCTGCTGAAAGAATACCATGGTCCGAACCTGCACTCAATTATGAAGTCAAGGAAGATGCTACCCTAACAAAGTTGTTGGGATTAGGTGACCTATATAATTGTTATCTTAAAGTCTTTGTTATAACTAATTCTGAACATGGAAACTAAGCACCTTCTTTTTTGACTTACTGGAATTCTTCAAATCCTCATAAAAATTTACTGAGATAATAATAGCAATCATGTTGCAAGGACAGTACAGTTCATCTCTCAGTGCTTTTTAAAGATGAGAAGCATCTTCACTGATGCTGAAACAAAATTAAATGGCTTGTGCTAAGTCCCACAGCACCTACTGACAGAGATGGGGAGTGAATAAACCATCCAATGCACCAAATCTGTGTAACAGTAACTGCATCTTTGTTGTTACCATATTCTATGGAAGTAATCAAACCTGTTAAAAACTTTTAAAAAGATATTAACAAAACCCTAATACTGTGGTTCTACACACACTTTAACTTAGCATTAGCTAGCTCTCTTACTGCAAGAAGTGGTCCTAAACCTCCCTGACCTTGTCCACAACCTGATCCATAGGAACAGAGATTCTCACAGGTCGGAAGGGGCCTTGGGAGGTCACCCCGTCCAGCCGCCTGCTGAAAGCAGGCATCGGTACTGATCTCAGATGAGGTTGCTCAGGGCTTTGTCCAAGTTAAAACTGACCCACCATCATAGCTTAGTTTTATTCTAACTCAGTTCTTTACTCTGGGTCATTCTGTATCCATATGGGTACCAGTATTTAGGCTGACAAAGGAGCTGAGGGGATGAAGCAGAGGGGCAAGTGAGATAATTTCTTTCAATGGCAGTACTAATTCATGCTACCCTACAATTTAAGGCTTACTATTGGAGCATAAGAGATATTTTGATGCTATGCTCAGTCCTGCTTTCTTCTTGTATTGGGACATTTGTTGGAGTAACAGCCTCAACTCTGAAAGGAGGAAGGGAGAAAGGTACTCTACACTGCTTGAGAGAAATCTCTTATATTAGTGGCACTTTCCACTCCCCAAACCAGTCCAAGCAGACATATTTTCATACATTCCCTAAGTGAAGTCTGATATCAACTGTCCAGATGTAATATTTGTGTCTGATCTGCCTCTTCTTTCTAGCTTATTTATTTCCATTGTGCTGCAGCATAAATTTAACTTAAATTACCATATTAATACTTAGCCTTCTGGATCTTTTAAGCCATTCACGGTAATTGCATAACAATATATCTCACTGAGCTTTCAGCGCAATTGCCTCTCTATCACACCATCTTAATGAGAGAAAGGGTAGTTCTCCTAGCTTAACTTCTTGCATCGTGCTCTGTAAGATACTGTTTGTTCCTGACATGTGAAGGTATCTCAGGATGCCGTCCTTGAAGCCTTTGCTTTCCTTTTCATTGCATTCTTATTGTGTCTGTCTGTGGTTTAAGTGTTGTGCTCTGCCAAATTTTAGCCTGGAGTGACAGCAGAGAAATGAGCATTATAATGAAAGTGCTGACAAACCTTTAGCTGTAATGACGTGAATGGTGCAGCTATCATTTGAGTTTGCTGTGTTCTTTACTTTAAATCTTTAATGCTATTTTCTCCTTTTATCCTGTGTTGAGCAGTGGGATTACTCAAGTGGTTTATGGCTTAGAAGTTGTGCAGTGAAGTGAGTTGTTCACTGGGGTGGAAAGGCTCCTCTCTGGGGGCTACCTTCTTCATTTTAGAGGTGTGGAAAAGTTTAAGGTTTGAGGAGGAAAAACACTGTTAGCAAGATATTCGATACTGCATTGCCATTCCAGCACTGCCATCAACTTTGCCTCCGTGACCACTCACTCTAATGATACCTTATTTTATATACTGCTGACTGAGGTAAGGTCAGTGCCCTCTATGGTGGAAGAAACAGGGCATTTTGTATTGTAAAGGGGAAAAGAGTGAAGCGTTAAGGGTGAGAAAATTTAGATTATAGTAAAGAAGTGTTAGCTGATGATGTAGGCATTAATGTTTTAGCCCGTAAGTCATTTGAAGCAGGATGTCTGCGTTCCTGTGTGTATGGATGCTGTCCAAAACATTTCTGACATTATCACAGCACAAATAATGCACGGAATAAATATGAATCCGTACTGAAGGGCCCACTCGCTCTCTGCATGTATCTGACGTTGCTGCAATGGAAGCAATGATCCTGTGGAGTTTCCCATTGATTTCAGTGAAAGCAGAAACAAATCTTCAAGAGGCCTTTTGGATTAGATCTCTAGCTTTTCTAAAATGGTGGAAGTCGTCTCATCCTGAATATGCCCTGCCATTTTATACTAGACAAGGATTTGGCTCTGAGAATTGCCTCTGGACAGTATCTGCCTGATTCCAGTTGGGTGCAATTACTGTGTGGGTGGGTGTGTTGCTCTTGCTGTGCCATGTGACCAGGTAATGCTAATAATGTCTTTAGCTCCACCATATATCTTCCCATGGTGACTAAGATTAACACTGTATTAATTTGAACAAAATAAATACAGTATGCATATATTAAAAATGATAAAACAAGATGTATGTGCAGAGGGATGTTAACAACCTACAGACATCGACTGGCATGAGCCTCATGAAGCTCAGGCCCATCTTCCCATTGGGGAGATGAAATCCTTGTCTTTGGACATGGAGAAGACTGCCATGAGCAACCTGCTCTAAGTTGGGCCTGCTCTGAGCAGGGGATTGGACCAGGTGACCTTGAGAGGTCCTTTCCAGCTGGTATTGTTCTACAAATCTAGTCTATTAAAAGGAAGATTAGTAGTGAAATCATTGTCCTTTGTGTCGTGAATCTGACTAAACTACTGAACCAGTGGGTGCTTAGACCTGCCTGGAGTCCAGGGCTCAGTAGCTCTGGCAGGATCACTGAAGGAAGAGCCTTCAAGTATGTGATACCAGCAACAGATTAGCTCATTGCTGTCAGCAGAGTTAGGTTACAAACTTTCATTTGATCTCCTGTGCTTCTCTGTCACTATGAGATCTGTATTTCTCTCATTCTTTATTATTATCTTTGAATCAAAATGCTTATGCCTCAAGAATTCACCTGCTTTGTCTGAAATCATCCCCCTTTGCCTTTGCTTTACTGTATGGAAATTATGTTGATTCATGGAGAAGAGGTTACTGTACATCATACCTGCCTTTGCTCTCATTTTCTTTTCTGCTTTTCACACGACAGCATTATATCACAGGCCTTGCACCCACTTCTCAGGTTCTCTGGGGTTTGATTTGGAGAGTTTCTAGAACCATATTACACAGATGTGGCTGCCCCAGGGGACACTGCTGCAAGCTGCTTTCCATAAGAAACAGCACAAACTCTTCAGATCATTGTCACTCTTTTACTCTCCTCTTTTACTCTCTCTTTTAAGATTTCACTACCTAAAGAAGGCACACAGACACACTGTCTATACAACCGGGTGTAAGAGTTGGTTTCTTGAGCTGACAGCTACCACCAGCTATTCATTAATAGTCCTTTGAGGGACAATGCTAATAAGAGTGAGAACAGCAGCAGTGGGGATGATATAATGATTCTCTGAGTCAGGTTTGATTAAAGAAGGTAAAAAATCACCAGAAGAAGCTTCTGAGAGTCAGAATTGCAAAACAGGTGATAACAGCCTTCTCTGGATTATGTCTGACTCCAGCTAAAACAGTTTTCTATATTTCTGGGATCTTCATTGAAAATATTCTGCTGGCCATAAAGCATATGAGCTTAAGAAAATTTATGGGAAAAGATCCAAGTAACCTGCTTGCTTTATTTTGCTTTACCATCGTTGTACTCCAAAGCAGATCACAGCAGATGAAGGAAAGTCAGAACTTTTGGGGTTTTACTCTTACCCCAGACCTGTAACTGCAACAAAACTTTTTTCATCTCTCATTGCCTCATCTTACCTCCATGTAAAATGCAGATTTTTGATTTATATTAAAAAGGAGGATTAAAAGCTTAATCCATTCATCTTTGTAAAGTACTTTGAAATATTTAGAAGAAGTAGTGAGTCCAAAGGTTTGCTGGTTAGGAGCCTGCTGGGCTGGGTTACAATGGTAGTAAAATCCAGACGTGGTTTTTTTGTGAATGCTTTTCTAGACTCTTGTTTTGCAGTGTGACATCAAGAGTTCATAAAGAAACCTTGGCAGAAAATGCAGTTATACAGCACCTCCAGAACATGATGATCTCAGTAACTCCTGGGTTGGGAATACAGGTACAGGGGACAGATACCTGTATTTTCTTGAGTGTACAACCAAAGTTATGCAATGATTAGTAAAGTCTGAGTGTTAAGCATTATTCTGATTTCATTATGATTGCTCTTTGAGATACAGATATGAGCTGAAGTATAAAAAATATTGATTTGCTGGGTGTCTAGTAAACTTTGAGAAAACTTCCAAAACCGCCAGCATAACTAGAAGTGTAATAAATTCAAGACTTTTTGTCCTTTGTACCACTTTTCCAGATACCTTCAGGGAAGTCCAGTCTGTCAAGTCAAGAGGAAAGCTTTAGAAAACCACGCATATATATTCTACCCAAGAAGCTACAAAATTTTTCATCCCTGAACACAGAGGCAATATTTGACACTGGGGCATTCTGGTATATATGGCAACATGTAAATCCATGTTGGTTCATACCAACACTGTATATGTGGCTTAGCCAGACAGCCATAGAAAGAAATGTCCTGCAAAGAGACAGACAGTTATGTGGGTGTGCTCTCAGCCACCTCTGCCCAGTGATCTTTTTTTGGCAGCCTCCTTTTCAGTGGATGCTAAGAGAAAACTAGCATTTCATTTTCAGAGGAACTACGGCAGAGACCTGTGGGAGACAACTGTCCCTTCAGCTGCCTCCCTGCCTTGGGGCTCACTCACCAACTTTGATTAAGTGCTGCTAAAACTTGTCCTAACTAGTTTAGCTTGTTTCCCTTTTCCCCACTTAAATATATGTATTACATCATCAGCAAGTCTGCACTCTATTCTGAGAATTACTTTCCTGCACATTTCCCAATGGATAACTAGCATGTATCTTGCAGGGAGAAAAAAGTGTGTTGATGTCTGACACATTACATTTTCTTCTATATTCGCCCTTTATTTGTGTACAGCAAGAGGCTAAACATTGTGAAGGGTATTTGTTGCTTGTTACTCTTACTTGTGCGTGAACATACACATACAGCCTTATGCAGAGACATGGAAACTTTGAATTTTAAAATGGTAAGAGAAGGTTTTATATCCTTGTTTATCCTCTAGGCACTGCACTCTCACTTCTCTTTTGATGCTGATGGGAAAGAGGCTTATTAATGGGCTGGTTCCATAGACTTGTTAAAAGATTTTCTTTATAATAAAGGGAAAAAACCCTCTTTGAAATTCCATCATTGAATGAAATTACATCACTGCTTTAGTCTTTATTTTCCAAATGACTAAGCATCTCATTTTTATACAGAATAAAAATTGTTGTCAAGAAAAAATGGTCACAGTTCAGATGTTTTCTAACAAGACATCAGCTGCATCTTTAGTATGGTTTTCCTCTCTAAGCTGAGCATCAGCTTATATGAGAAAGAAGTGATATGCTGAGCTCCACATTCTTCCCCCATCTCCGATCTGCATATCGTGCTCCATTGCTGTGGAACATTAATTCTCTTGTGACCCAGCCATTCATAAATTAGTTCTCTCATCATCACTACAGAGAGCACAGAATTACAAACTTGAGTGAGGGAAAGATCTTGCAGGTCAGCCCACTCCAGTTCCTCACCGGTATGAGGTTGTTCTATGATACCTAGAGCCTACATATGCCCCTCCACTAATACACAACCATGTGTGTGGACTAGGAGCAAAGGAGAGAAGCAAGAAAGATGTGCTTGTGAAGGAGTGGGGGAAACCGGTGGCACTGAGTTTCTGGATTATCCTGGTGGCATAGGTGGAAACTGGGACAATCACCACTTAGATACTTGTTTTCCTCTCCCTGAAGAGTTTGAGACTTTTCTGTCTCTCCAGTGAAGACCCGGTATCCTTCTGTTTAGAAGTATATCTTCCAAGGAAGAGCCATTCTGTCCTTTTCTTGACAGTTTTCAGTGCAGAAGGACAGAAAAAGGATTCCTATTGTTCAGAACATTTAATTTCAACATATATATATTTGATATGTGAGAAACAAGCTATATATTTTTTTCTGTATAGCTTGAGATGAAATACATGAAAGTTACCCCAAATGTTCTAAAGTTAAATACAGTTGTATGGCAAATTCTGTTTTCAGGATCTTTTTTCTGGTTTATGAGAGCCAGTCTCATACAAATTTTATTTGCTTTGGTTTTAAGCCCTATCTGGCTTACACTTTTTTTTTTTCTGCACAAAGCCTTGTGACATTGTGACAGCTAGTGTATTTACAGACCATACACTTCCCAGACAATGTAGCCAGATAAAGGTAATTTAGTAACTTTATAGAGGTAAATCTTCACACAACTATTTGTCTTCTGAAATATAATCCCTCTAGTTTTGTGTTTAGAAGGTCATTTAATAAATTATTTGTTGACCTTGTCTGCTCTTAAAACTATCAGATCCACTGTTGTACTATGCACTGTATGCAGTGTGCAAAAGACTTTGGAATGCTGTGTTGTGTTCGTACAAGTGGTACATAATTTTTGGCGCAAGTTTAAAGGAATAAACCCACATTATTTTCCTAATGCTGCCATACTTTAATATAAAAGGTTTAGTGCTTTATGTTTGAGAAGATGTAAAAGCTTAAACTCTGGTTATATCTTTTACACCCATTTTGTAGTATATTGACTGAAAACCTCACAGAATATGATGGTTCAGCTTTCAAGTCACTCTACTGCTCCTGGGCTGTAAGAGTGAAAAAGTATTTTGACAATGCCATTCAAGCTATACATCTAGCCAACTTACAAATATCTATTGACAAATACCTGTTTTTCATTTCTCTGTGGAACTTTGCTTTACTATGGTGTGTTAATGGGTGGACATACAAATATATTCCATAAGTAGCCAGTAGCAAAAAAATATTATTTTACAGATTTATTTCTTACATGCAGTGGACCTTTCAGCGCCATTGTTTATGGTGATGGGTTGTGGTCACTCTGCTACTGTATCTCCTGGAAGATACAATTCTTTAAGAGTCTAGCATTTTCTTGATTATAAACAACAGCTTTATTCAGGTCAGGCAATAATTTCATCAGCTGAGCTCAAAAAACATCTCAGGGAGCATTTTAAGACATTCCTTCAAGGCAGTTAAGAAAAGTTTCATCCTTATGACTGCTGCACAGCTTTGCAGATTGTATTTCCATTTCAGACTAACGTGCAGGGTGAGCCCGAAGTCAAATGTCCACTGAAATTCTAAGCTTAGTTCTTAACCCAGTTCAGAATGAGGATAAATGAAAATGGCCTATTCTGCAACTGGCTTCACTGGTGTCAGAGCCAATCATAACTTTCTGTGTGAACTCCTAGTTGAGATGAAACCTGGTAGGGACTGTACTAAGCAAGAACATTTAGTTTCTTCAATAAAGCCTTCTCTTTATGGGCATGAAGCAATGTTCAGAGAAGCAAATGGAGGAAATTATTTTCTTGGGATAACTGAGCATCAAAATCACACACACACACACACACACACACAGATGCAAATTGTACCTGCTGTTGTGAATGCAATTTGAGGAGTGATTTAACAAAGAGCCACAATGACTACAGAGGAGTTGAGGGGCAGGAAAAATAGAGAAATAGTTCTTTAACATTTCTGAAACTATTTCATTGCTAACAAAAGTTCATTCATCTATGTGCCTTTAGCTGGGAGACATTTTTCTGCTGAGATTTGGCTACACGATAATCTGGATTATTATCTCCCTCATTGTCCTGTACACTCAGTTACATCCAACACATGTAAACTGAATGAGAATCATGTTTAGTATGAGAAAAAGTAAAAAAAGAGGAGGGAAAACACATAGACAGCATCCATTTTAAAAATACTCTAAAATTATTAGATACTAACAATAGATACTGATTAACAACTGACGGAGAATTTAAACCCTGCAATTTTGAGTTAATTCCCAGATTTAAGGAGCTGCAGTAAAGAGCAAACAATTGTTGATGTACCCAGATGACAGAGATTGCTTGGTGGGACATTCCTGTGCTTGAAAAAAGTGAAAAATGCAGCCACAACAATTCAGAAATTAAAGGCATAGAGGACTGATCAGCCCTATTTTGACATCCACTTCATTAACCCTATTCACACTGATTGACTCCCTAACATAAACGAAACTACGTTTTGGAGAAAGGAGTGTTTGTTGTGCGTAAAATTGACAGAAAGAGACTCTTAAGGAACTAAAGGAATAGTTTAGTAAAATTTTATTCTTCATGAACATATTTACTTCCTGTCTAAGCCTATTTCTAAGGTTTTTTTACTTCAGTTTTTCAGTACTAAATAACATTTATGAAGAAATGATGAAAAGTTCAATAGTTGCTTCTTTTTCCAGATTTTTAATGGACTTGTGCAGGGAAAAGCTTTTTCTAAAAGATGCCTTCAGGAAAATGTCTTTCACTTCCTCTGCAAATGTATATTGCTATGACCACTGCAATGTGATTTTGGAAATGAGAGTAGGCAGTAGCAGATGAGCTACCATTACTGCTGTTTTGGGAACTGGAAAAAGATGTGATCACAAAGCAACAATTCACTACTTTTTGGAAGTCTGAT
>VYZV01000653.1:15922-76505 GCA_013401275.1 Pandion haliaetus | reverse complement strand
GGGCGAGTCATTTACATCCACCGCCCGGGGGCCCTGACACTTCTCCGCTCTTGTTTCCCCTCTGCAGACCTTCCTGCGGGTGCGAGCGAACCGGCAGACCCGGCTGAACGGTGAGTGCGGTCCCGCGCGGTTCCCCGGGCTGCCCCCGCCCCGCCGGGCCTCCTCTCGCGCCTTCCCCTTCGCGGGAAACTTTCGGGAGTTGGGCCGAGTTGTGTGAAACACACCCACACCCCCAACGCCCCCCCCGCGCCGCAGGCCGGGAGCTGCGACCTGCCTCGCCTGGGCCTCGACGCGCAGCTGGTGGGGCGGTGGGTGCGTTGTGGTGATGGGGTGAAACCCTCCACGTTCATCCCTAGCTTCCCGCGGGAAGCAGTTCTCATCTCTGCGATCCCACTAGCCAGTTTATACATCGGCCCTGAATCCTGTATTTTCAGTTACAGGGCCAGGCTGCGGTGCTTTCGTGGCTCACATGGCAGAATCTTGCAGTAAACTTTTAAACCAGCAGTCTGAGCGTCCGTGCACCTGATGTCACGTTTGGTTGTTTTGGGGTTTTTTTTCTCTCAAACCCACAGATGCTGGTGTATTACTTTTATTCTTGTTTTTCTGGGTGATCCTAACAACAAGGAAACAAGTATTTCTAGCAAAAAGTGTCTTGGTATTTAAAAAACAAATCAGAAGTCACTCTATTTCTGGGAGAGAAAGTTCCATCTCTGTGTTTGTAAATTGGAAAAAAACTGAAAGTATACTTTTATTTTGCTTGAGCTGAAGAAGTTGAAAGTCTTCCCAAAGTTCAGAGAAGTCAGAACTTACCATTTAAGTAGTAATAATATTCTGTCATCTGATTTTTGTATTGCTCATAACTGGTCTAATATGTACCATTTAGTCAAAATCTGGTTGTTGGAACTATCAGGAGGTTTGTTAATTTTGAGCTTCCTGCTGTGATAGTTTGAGATAACACCAGTGACATTGTGTTGATGCAATTTAGAAGAAGATAGATACCTTAACAAAATAGCAAAGGGCTTTAGAGTGTACTGTTAGCAAAATAGCATCCTTGAATTTGAAGTACTACATGTTTAGCATAGTCTTAAGCAAAAAGAAGCATTATTAAGTTACTGACCCGATATCTGTAATAAGTTATACATAACTGAATTCAGAGCTAGCTTGGAGATTTTTAAATATCATCCCAGAGGGCCAAAAACCTGTGAACTCTTGAAAGTCTGTTAAGTCACACGACAAAGAGATGAGTTGCCTTGCATCAGTTACCTGTAACTGCTGGCAGGTGTGCTCACATCTGTGCTCTGAGATGAGCGCAGTAAGCTGCCAGTGTGGCAGGTAGACCCTTTTCCTGACACAGAGACTTCAGATGGCTGAAAATACACCAAGGTAGTGCTCTGCAGTGACTTGTTTTGTGTGACAGAGGTCTCTGGAGTCAGTGATGTCAAACTGTTTCTTCATAATTTTTTGATAGCTGGGGCTAAGCTCCCACCTTCCACCTTTTTTCAGGCCAACAATGTGCAGTTATCTTATTTTAAATTAAGGAAAAAAAAAAAGATAGCCAGGCTTGTGAGGTTCTTGGTGTTGTGGAGTCCTTCAGTATGAAAGAAACTTCTTGATGACAGCGTGCTCTGCTGAACTGGCTCAGTAGTAGTACTTTATGCTATTGACTTTAACTCAAAGTAGGACTGCAGCACAATCTGTATAGACTGTGATCTAGGAACTCCTCTTGGGCCCTGTTCTTGGATGTTTTTGTGAACCTGGGCTCATCATCTAAAGGGAGGCTGCTTCTTTTGTACGGTGTTTGCATTGTTTTTGCTGAACCTTTTACTTTTTTTTTTTATATACTTTTTGGGGTACAGTGAGCAGAACTAACAGCCATATTCCCAATGAGGACATTTGGTTCATTTATATAATGTCCTTATTAACGCTGGTGTTTCCTGTCTGTTCTGTACCCTAACAGTGCTAGGTCCAGACATTAGGGAGCTTGATACAGAAATACTAGCTGAAGTGCTTTGGCTTTGGGTCACAAAGAAGGTGAAACTAGATCAGAACATTTAAGCAGTATTGCTCCAGATGGAGAACACCTGAGTGCTTTGGGGGAAAAAAATGCTTATTTGTCTGTATCTTGTGTTTTAATGAACTTCTGATCAATCACGCAACTTTATAGCTTGCTCTGTGAGAATGATTTCCTTATCCCCATTAGTTTACATTGACAGAAGTTATGTAGGACTTGTCCAAAGATAACCTGGCTTTTTGTTTCATATTCTTATTGGCACACTGAAGAAACTTAGGATACAGAAAATGCAGTCTGTCAAAGAAAAAATCTATTTCATTTGTTTTTATTATGTTTTAAGTGTGCTTTTCAATATTGCTGTAACCAGTTTTTCTTGGTATCTCTGTCAAGCTTCTTACCAGTTGAGTTCCATAATCACTTCTGGTAACTCCTCCCATAAAAAGGGGCCCACGGTGTTTGCTTTTCTCCCACCTAGTCCTTGACTCAAACCTCAGCTGCCCAGGCTTTTTGCATCTGAGTCGTGTCAGATCTCTTCAATGTGTTCTGTCCTGTTGTGGTCACTTCAGTAAGCGCAGCAAGAGCGAAGGAAAGAGAAGGTAGAGAGGGAGATGTCTTCTGTGAGCTGCTGTTGGCCTGGCTGCAACATGATTAGGTCCTGATAGTTACATGCTTCACAGGTACCTGACGGTCCAGAATTTTAATTCTGTAAGTCAAACCTTTGACTTAAATTGAACTGTAAGGTGAATGTATTTGCAAGCTCTGGAGCAGGAGATTAATGTTCAATCTGTTAGACTCCTGGTTGAGTGTTTGTATCTGAACTTCCCTGTCAGCCTCAGTGAGTTAATCCCGCACCTCTCACCTGTGCTAAACTCACTTTGCAGAGGTTGTGTCCTTGTGAACCCAGGAGTATGAGGTGTTGATTCCTGACAAACCCATGTGATAAAGAAGGCATTTCTTTCATTTGCCTTATTTCCAGTGTTGCCAAACTGAAAACTTTAAGCCACCCTGTAAATTGATGCTTATGGAGTTTAGCACTGCAGTGCAGTTAAGTAGTCATTCAAAATTAGAGGCACAAAGTTAACGGGTTAGTGTATCAGAAAATGAATTCAGCAGGTTAAGTATGTGCCAACCTTAGAGAATAGTGTCAGAGTGAAGGTTGCTGAAAATCATCTGTGCGGAAGTTTGGCAATGCAAATATGAAAGCCCCACTGAGATCCTTCTGTGAATTTGGCCCTTAATGTTCTCTCTCAGGCAGATAAGCAGCAAATTGTACATAAGGTCTGAAACAGTTTCATTCTTGACCATCTGTTTTCTTGCTTTGGCTTGTTCTTGAGATGGCTTTGTGTGCTCTGCCATTGCTGCCTTTGTTCCGTTGGATCAGATGCTCTTGGATAAGTTGATCATCCACAGAAGCTTTTTGTGATAGGCCTAAGAAAAATAGATATAACTGCTCCTCAAGAGCAAATCCTCTATTAGATTTGCAGAGAACAGGTGCTAACTCTTGTGCTTAAATACCTTTGATTCAAATTTAGGGGTATTTGCAAAGTTGGCATTCTCAGTAGAGTTGTAAAATAGGTCCTTAAAAAGCTCCTTTTGCACTTGCCTGAGAAGGCAATTCCTGTTTTGGTGGTGACTGTAAGCCTGCCTCTCTGGGCAGACCCCCCGTGGAGGTGGTCACCGTGCAGTTTGTTTTTGAACCACCACCAGCATGTCATGTGCTTTTGTAGCTGATGGGTGAGGGAGGAATAAGGCTAGATGATTTTCACTGGAAAGGAGACAAAAATGTTTCCACTTAATTTGATTGGCCTGCCATTGCAGGAGCTGCTAATGATGTCTGCATGGGACTCAGGGGACCACTCAAACTGGTGGAGGGAATCATAAGAGATATTGCTAGTAACTTAATCATCTCCTTTGATGCTGCGGTAGAGGTTTGTATAGTGTCCACTGCTAGATGGTATGTAAGAGCACTTTTGAGGTAATTAGTGCCCTGTCCTGAAGGTGAATTTTGCTTGGGGAGGGGAGTACCAGTGAAAACTAAAATCCGTTAGCTTTTCTCTTTGGAAGTTTTGCTGGGCTAGAAAATAATATGATCCTTAGCCTTGATGGGGAGAGCCGTGGTCTCTTCTACCCATAAGGTAGCAGCGGTGGGGTGGCTTCTTCTTTCTGCACCCATGGGAAGGCAGGGGCCAGTGTACCCTCAGCAGTAGAGGCTTTGTCAAGTGCAATTTTGCTCCTCCTCTAGAGCAAGCAGCTTCTCACCTTGTGTAGACCCAAAAGACCTCATATTAGGAAAGGGAAGAGCAGGTCCCTTAGCCAGCACAGCTCCTAAGTTAAGTCAGAGACTGTAACTGAGACCCCGGCCCTTGCAGAGTGTCCCAATTCTTGCTTGCCTCCATGTGCTACTTTCTCATTCATATGCTGTGGTGACTGAAACTCCCTGGGTGCCCAGTGGTTTAGGGTAACCTGTGGGAGAACATGCATGTGCAGCAGGACCAGTGTATAGGGTAATTTACGTCTGTTAAAAGTGAGGCCTCAAAGGTGCTGGAAGCCCTCTGATGGCCTAATAATAATTATTAATACTAATAAAAATTAGTGAACTTCTAACCTCCTGGCAGAAGGCTGGAACAATAACTACAGAGTCTTTGTTCAGTCAGAGATAAGAATGGGTCATCAGCCTTGTGCAAAAACCTCCTTCCCTGAGCTCTGTCCTCTCCTTGCATCCAGCCCTCTGCTGCCTGCGTTTTTATCTTCCTGAATTACAAGAGGGAATGGCTGCTTTTTTCCATCACCCCCCCACCCCATGCTCCTGCGACAGGAGCAAGGGGGAGAGGGATTAGTCAGCTAATTAGAAATGATCGCATCTATCAACACTAATTAACAATCCTGTGGTCTCACTTGCGTGTTCTTTTGAGCTGCTCCCCTTCGGGACAACGTTCCAATCACCCCCTGCCTTTGGGGCCGCTCTCTCCCTTCTGCACTGATTGGAAGTGATAGCCGGGCTGCGTGTCCTGTCGGATAGGGACAACGCTGCTCGGGATGCACTTTCTAGGCTGCAGCATTCCCTTTCAGCTTCTGCTGTCACCAGGGGCACCCTGGGCCTCTGTGGGCACAACACTGCCGCTGCTAATGACCACAGAATGAAAATGGCAGGGGGATTTGTTTTCAACACTTCTTTCTTCCAGTGGCTTTTTCACTTGTGGCATTAGAACTTAAAGGGCTGCTTCTCGGTGGAGGTAAATGAGCCAAGATAGGGGCTGTCTGCTGAGTCTTATGTGGAGCTGGACCGGAGTGAGGTTCTGCTCCCAGCTCTGCACTAACATTTCAACAGTAGATCAGGTGCTTGTTCTGGTAAAATGGTCCCAAGAATTTATCGGTGCAAGACCTAAAACAAGTTGTCTTCCTTTCATCAGTGTTACAGTACATGGTCTGGAGGATGGCAGTAAAAAAGTTAAAAGTACTAATAAACTTGCCAGGCAGACTGACTTAGCTCAATTGATTGGCCACGGGGAGTCCTACCAGAATAATTAAACTGCTCTCTCCCTACATTTCCCTGTTTAAAAACAGGATGAGGTGAGAGAAAGATGTGTCTGCAATCAGGACAGAGAAGGCTTTGTTCCTGTGTTTTTCCCTGGTCAGATAGGTGTTTGCTGGAGAATGCTCAAGTCGGGTCTTGATTCCAGCCTCCTCCCCTATTTTGTGCTTGCTCTACAGAGCTAGTGTGGCAAGGAAAGAGCATCCTAAATTTATGCGAAAGAGCTATACAGGAGGATATAGGTATTCACTAAACCAGAACTTCAGAAGTCTCTCGTGCACTGAAGTGCAAACCAGAAAGAGCATGGCTTAACTCTGGCTACTTCTGTAGCAGGGCTGGATGATGTTGAAGGGGGAGGAGGGATAGCGGTTTGGGGTTCAGGAAGGGGAGAGAAAACACAGAAGACGTGTTTGGGGGTCATTGTTTTATTTAAAAGTGGAACATAATTCATCTGGGCACAATGAAAGTAGCAATAACACTTTATGATGTTTGCTTTTGTATTGACTGGAAGTCAAGTGGTTTACCTTCTGGAGTAGAAGCTGACAGTATAGGTAAAATAGCAGATTTAAGCAGACAAATTAGAAGGGAAGCTATTAAGATATCCCACTAGGAATAATGAAGTACCTAAAGTGCATGGAGATGCAGGTGGGCTGTAGAGCTGTTGGTGTAGTGTACCCAACACCAGAGAGGGTTGTGGAACTTCAGCAAATAAAATTTAGACAAACTATGAAAATGGTGTGCGTTTACTTTAGAGTCTCTGTTGTTCAAAGTGCCAGGTATTGAAAACACTCTTGTGGTCTCAAGCCGCTGTCTCTTGTTCTAGGAATGTCACGTTTGCAGAATCATTTTCATTATTCCAGGAGCAGAGATTTATTTTGCAGGGAGTTTTCCCACAAATCTGTCTCATTCAGTGAGGAAAAGCATTGCCCAGGGAGTAATTTGAAGCCTTCTTAATCATGAAGCATCAGAGAATGTAGGGGATGATGAATACTCATAATTCTGGAATGTAGGAAAGTATATCCTAACCCAGAGAGTCCTGAGTCCAGGGAAGCCAACAAGAAAGCCTTGAAAGGGCCTTTCAGATCTGTGTTGGGTGTTCAGCTGAAACTTTATAATTCACTGGGTGATGTGTGTGCACTAAACTCATGCACTTTAGAAAACAATTGACAGAAACTTTACTGTACCCTGGTCCTTCTCTTCCTGGCATTCCAGCAGCTTTCTCTGACTTGACTGCAAGGAGCAGTTGATCCCACTGTATTCAGGCATGAAGGCTTTCAGAGCATGCTGCAGTGCTCACAATGTCAGTAACGATTTCTGGCTAATGCAGCTTTTTGGTGGTGTCGTTTCTCATTATCACATGGGCTTTCCTTGGGCTTTTCCTTGTCTCTCATTCAGAATTTTGACCTTCCTTATTAATTAAACAGCAGCTTTCCTGCAGCCAGTGATTGAGTTATTCAGTAATACCTGCCTAAAGCCATCATAATGAAGGACAGAAGTTCTTTTTAATGCAAATGATTTGGTTCCAGATGTTTTGATCACATTAAACGATGGCTCAAATTAACCAGAGATTGGATTAAGCAACAGGCTACCCTGGCTGCTTTTTCTAATCGCCCTGATTCCTAACATGTTTGTTTTCCAGAGCATGCCCTCAAGAAGGCAGTGTAGCCCCCAGTTTTCCTCTACGTGAAAATAGTGAAATAAAAATAAGAGAGCCAGAAGCTATCTAGCATAGGTACTGCGTTAATCTCACAAATATCTTTCCATAAATGTTACCTGCTACTAAGATGCTGCTCTGACTTGTTCATGATGTTCTGGGAAGGAATTATTCAGGGTACACGGGAGACTGTCGTCCTGGAAGTGACTGTTATGTACCTTGTTCAAGGCTTTTCAGGTGCTACATCATCCTTCTGTGGCCTAAGCAAGTTCTTGTATAGGGAATAAATGTGTTAGCGAATGGGTCTTGGACTTACAAGGCAAAATCCAGAACAGGATCCAGTGGCTTGATCACTCAACTTTGAAAAAAAATGTTAGGCTTCCAAGAGAAAGTATTTAACCATTTGAATAACTTGGGAATGTGCAACATATATTTTCTTTCCTAGTTACTAAATGGTGAGTAGCTGCCTTTCTGAAATCCAGCTGTACTTAGCCACAGGTTACAGATTTAAGCTAAAAAGTGCTAAGTAACAGTCTCTGTACTGTTTATGGAGGTCAGAATAGGGAATCGCAACAGGATTTTCTGGTGTGAAATGTTACCATTTCTGCCAAGGGTTTATTATTTGGAGCTGAGCAAATAGTGAGAAGAGTGGCTCTACAAACTTGACATGTCTTCCTTTTTTTTGTTTGTTTGTTTTCTTTCCCTGGTTTCTCCATGCAGCTCGGATTGGAAAAATGAAACGGAGGAAGCAAGATGAAGGGCAGGTATGTCCCCTCTGCAGCCGACCTCTGTCAGGATCCGAGGAGGAGATGAGTAGGCATGTGGAACAATGCCTTGCAAAGGTAGAGGCGCAGCAGGATCACCAGCTGCCATTCCCTTCTCCCTACTCCCAGCTTTGTCTGCAGTTGACCTAACATGGGGCAAAAACTAACATTGCTGAGCTTGCAGGCAACACTAACTGTCTCCCTAAGATCTGTAGTCACTTCTCTTTGTCTTGGAAGATGGATTCTTCTAGATTTTTCTCCTGTGTTGCATTAGTAACTTTTTTTACTTCATGCACCCTTTTGCTGTTACTGAAGTGTAAGTTGTAGACTGTAAAGGTAGAGCTATTGAAGTTTATGAAGCCTTTGTAGGACTTCATGCTTCCTATGTAGCACAGCAGGAAGAGTTCTTTCTGATCTCTGCCTTTGACAACATTAGAATTATTTTTTGTTGGGTTCTTTTGTAACAGACTGGTATTTGTAAATGTTGCATGACCATCTTACGCCAGGAAGTGCATTTGAGCAGAACCATTCTCTTGCTCTTCATCCTGAAGACAGCAAGGAAGAAGGAGGAACAAGCCCTAGGGGAGGGAGATAGCTGTGTCATAGGACTTTCTGTGCTTGTTTCTCAGGAAAAGCCCACAATACAGATGATAAACTCATTCTTGTTGCCCCAAGAGGTGCATGGTGTAAAGAGATGTGTCTTCTGATCAGTGTGCCCCAAAGATTATGCTGTAGGAGAACATTCTCCTGGGGGTCAAAGGAATCTGTGGTTTACATGATAGGGGAATTGTGCATGCAAGGCAGGGGAATGCATGTTGAAATGCACATGAGCATTGCTGTAGGAACCGGACCTTTCATTTCCCTGCGTAAAAATTATGAACCTTGCAACTTGTTTTAATCTTAAGGTTTTCAAGTTCTTCCAGCACCCATTTACTTATAGATCTAGATCACTGGGAATGGGGGCGGGAATAGATGCTGCTGTCCGCTCTATACTTAGCTGTCCTAGGAACAGTCCAGCTTTTCTTCTCCATCCCACCATGAGTTATTAACCCCAAAGAGCTATTTCATGCATTTCAATGCTCTGCCCCTGCTTTACTCTGTGCAGAGAGAAGGTTCATGCATGACTGAGGATGACTCTGTGGACATCGAGAATGAGAACGGCAACCGCTTTGAAGAGTACGAATGGTGTGGGCAGAAGAGGATACGGGCTACTACTCTCCTGGAGGGAGGATTTCGAGGTGCGCCAGTGTTTTGGGGGCCCTTATAAATCATTCTGCTGTGGAAGTTGATCATTACCTATCTTTAAAGGGAGGGACCTGGAGATTTGCCTTTCACAAAGGGCAGGATCTTCAGCCTTTGCCAGAATGTAAAGTGATTTCAGCTTTCTGCCTCTCTTGATGAGAGTCAAAATTTGTGCAAATCTTGAACAAGAGTGTGGCATTATTTCTTGCTTGAGAAATGTGGCTGAAGAGGGATTGAGTAGGAATGGGTAGAATGGGGAGATCATTTGGGGGAAATAGCTTCTTATATGTTACACATAGGAAGAAATACATGGAAATATGCGAAGAGAGGGAAATAGAAATGAAATTGTAAAAATTCCCAGCCTGGAGTGACGAAAGCTGGTGTATCAGCCTCTGGTGATGTATTGAAGGTGACAGCTAAGTCGCTTTAGCACCTGCATAAAATATTAAAGGGCCAGTTGTGCATTTATCACTCCATCCCTTTTAAGGTTGATAAATGAGAATCCAGGAACCTGCTCTGCACCTCCAGCACTGCAAGCCCTTAGGGTTCCCAGACAAACACATTTTATTTTTCCTCCTTCTTTTGCGTCTTCCCCAGTGACGGGGAAATCAGTTACTGAGGAGAGAGTGAGTTATGGCAAAATTTGACCTCTCGTGAGCTTTATTGGTGAATGTAATTTTAGCTAGAAACCTGGCCCCTTTCTTGCACTCAGCCCTTTGGCCTCGAAGAGGAGGATTTACTAAACTGTTCGTTGGCATGAACCTCTGGCACTAAGGAAAGTCTCTCGCAAGCAATCCACGTAGCGCATGCCTAATGAGAGGAGTAATGCTGGCTCCCTCTGTTCAATAAAGAGGATGGGATGTGATCTCTTCCTATATCAGCTTGGATTTTAATTTAAAATATCTCAAGGGGAAAGGCTACTATGTAAGGGAGTTGGACTTAAAAGTCAGCTGTGTGCTCAGTGACAGCCTGGCACTCCTGATCTGCTCTTACCTTACAATTTAATTTCAGTGGAACTGGGTTGTAGCAGAGCAGATGATCAGGAGCACGGAGGTGAAGGAGCATCTCGGTGCTCCTTTGAGTTTTAAAAGCTACCCCAGTGAAGTTCACAGTCGCTTCCTGTGTCTGTAGCCTTACCTACCTTAACTTTTTTTTGTGCCTGCATGGAAAGTTGCATCTGTACATGATTCTGGGTAGATGTCTGATGAGACCATGCAGGGCCGTAGACTATGTTTACGTAGTATAGTCACTACGATCCATAGCAGTGGAGCATGGGATGTCTGTGTGCCTCTATTGTTGTCATTGCTTGTCCTGATTAGAAAAAGTTACTCAGTTTTTCTGCCCTTTTTTGTGCATGCGTAGTTTCTTCATTCACCCCAACCGAACACCTGAGTTTGAGGAGAGCACAATCTTCTGCTTCCTTCGATGTGGACATTGTGCTGTCTTAACCTGATTAACATTCCTGGTTGGTTTTGAGTTAAATCACTGAAGTGTAATCTGAACCTTTCATATTGCTTCAGTCATACGGAGACCCTCTTTCAAATGAGGCTTCAGGTGGACAAAATGTGTGTAATTGATCTGACTAGGCTGTGTAAGTGCAAAGTACTTGCTCCTTGTTGCATTTTCTTCCTTATTTTAAGGAATTCTCAAATGTGTTAGTTTACATTATATAGATCAACTGCTTTCCTCCACCAGAAGTTAGACAGGTTCTAGCATCAGTCAGGGCTGTAACCTCTGCTAGATGGCTGCGAACGCATGGACAGGTACTTCTGTAGTTCATGCTTAGAAATAGCCTTGCTTCCATTAGGGAGTATGAGGTCCATCTCTTCTTTCCTTTTTGAGACCTTCATGACACCTTCAAGAGTGTTTAGTTACATAAACAGGTCCAGAAAAGGATCGGAAGACTAGAAGAGTAGAGCACAACTAGATGCAGTTCTAAAACCTTCCATAATTACCCTGATGGGAAGGCTTTTGGATTAGACTCCTTCCCTTTGTGGTGCTGGATGAAAGGTGTCTGTAGATCAGTGTGCAAGCACAGGAACTTTCTTGTAGCATTTGTAGTGAGGAACATCCTCTGTGCAGCTTTTGATGGCAGAGCCACTGCTGAAGAAATTACTCCACCTGAGCGGCTGGGTCCCTAGTGCATGTGTTTCTCCCTGCCCTTCCTCCTCTGGCACACACCTCTGCTGGCAGCTGGATTCAACAGCTGCCATGCTCCTCTAGAGAGGTGTCCTCTTCCCTAAAGAGGGGAATTTCTCACCACCAACTTTCTACCTAGTATTTTGGGATGACCAGGTAATAGCTGCAGGGTGACTACCTATTCTGCACAAGAAATTTCTGTGAAATTTGGGAAGCCAAAGCAAAGCTGGAATGATCTCCCATAGCTAGATGATTGTATTTCTTTTTAAGCAAGTTACACTTTTTCATGCTCCCTTTTGTGGTTCTCATATTGTCTCTGGCTGCTGGTCTTCATCAGTCAGGCCTGCTTTGTGTACTCTCAGGTAACCTTAAGGTGGCTGTCTTTTTCCTTTCTCTGCCAGTGTTGGCTCTTGCCTTGTTTTAGGGACAGAATTCTTAATTTACATCCCTGAAGCACAGCACAATGTTTTGGAGATGCTTTCCAGTGCTTAGAACTGCTTTGTCTGGAGTTGGCAAGGCCCTCGTTAACCCCCGTCACCCGAGGCTTTGTATTTGGCTCTGTTCCCTTTGCTGAGAAGTAGCAGCGATGTGGAAATCGAAGACCTTTTGTAATGCCAGACAGCCTTTGCCAGGCTACAGCGATGTCACCAGTGTCTAAAGAGATGACATGGGGAAATACATAAAACCGGAAGGGAAAATAGCTGTCCGTGTGTCTCATTAATTTCAGTTACAATGGTGTGTTGCTTTGAGGAGATGTCACAGCTGGATGAAGGGGGAGCAGGACGCTGTGGCCAGTGTGTATTGCATGAGTTGGTCAGACCACGGGGCAACATTACAGAGGTGACTCAGGCTTAACAGAGGTCCTGGCTTCTTTTTGTCATTTTTCATTAATGGACAAAGTTCATATCACTCTTAAGGTGAGGAAAACTCTTAGCTAACTATATGAAAGATCCTGCCAGGTTCTCAGGTAGGGTAAGGTTGGGAGATCTTGGGGTTTTTCTTCTTGAAAACAGAAAGGTCAGGGAAATGAACAGCCCTGCTCAGATTTTCTGGAAGGTGGTCTAATACATAGGAGCAATCACAGACTGAAACTCTCACGTGTGTGGTTCCTAGGACAACACTTTCTTGCTTCCAAGGTGCTTGCAAGGAAGACTTGCTCCTGTCACCTGAGGGGCTGTCTTGGTGGAAATTCTTTGTCTTCTGTGCTGGTGTTACAGCTGCAAATCCACAGTCAGATCTAGGGCAGCAGAGCCAAAGCACACCACCTTGCCTGCCATGGCTTGGTACACTTGAGGCAGCAGGTGGAAAGAACAGGAGACACCAGCAAGTAGGAGTATGATGTAACTGAGAAGTGCAGGGATCAGTATGTTGTCTCTTAAGCTTTACGGTTTGGTGAAGGCATTCAGTCAGGAAATAATTTGGTACTTCTAGTTGGTGTCCTCCTGGCTTCTTAAAGCATCATTTGCTACCACTTACTTTGCTTACCCAAAACTGGAAGAATGCAGCGTGTAAATGAAGATTATTGGCAATTATATATGATTTGGAACCACTTTGTTTCAACAGAGGTCCTGCTTGAAGTAGAAGCAAGAACTCTCCTAGTACAAAGCCCTGTTTGGGATAGGTGCAGAAGGCTACCAGTGTGAAATACCAAGTGCTGTTCAAATCAAGCTCATGCTTCAAAGTGAAAAGCTATGCAGATATAATAATCAAATATTTCCCTACCTTAGTACAGTGTCACAAGACTAAAATTTCCCTTTAAATACCTGAACATTCAGTAACAATCTATCCCCACGTCTCTGGATCATCCCTCTCCGAAGCTCTTTGTTGCAGGGGATTATTTCATGCCATCTTTGTCTAATGAGTTTCTGTGTTTAGCAAGCCAACAAGGCTTCGCAAGTGAAAGCATCAAGTGGCTCCCTCTCTGATGTGTTGGGTTTTTTTTTTTTTTAACGCTCAACATATTTGTAGCAATTCTTCTGTTCCTCTCCAGAACGGATGCACGTTACCCTCAGTGTTTACACTGTAAGGTTATCCCTTTAAAGAATTCCTGAGGGAAGTTCAAAAGGTTTTTTTTTTTTCTTTGAAAGATTCAATGTCTCTTTTTGTGTGTGTGTCTCTCACTTGAAAGAAGGGAAAAGGAGGGGGGGAATGAAGAAAAAGTGCTTTATCTGAAAAGAATCACATCAGCTTCGCACTGATAGAAGCCGCTGTCATCTCTTAAACGGCTTAGCACAGTCAAAAGGCAAGAGGACTTAAAACAGTGTCTTACACAGGGATCGATGGGTGGAACACATAACTAAAAAAAAAGCTCGGAGGGGAGAGATAACAGTAATGATTGCATTGAGGGAAGCTTGAGGGAGGCTTGTTCTTTGTAACGCAGCTTCAAAGGTGTCTGGGCCGGTGCCTAAGCAAACTGTCCTCTGAAGTTGCTGCCTCTGTAGCTCTAGAGAAGGCGGGGGGGGGGATGCTTGCACCCATCTGTTTCTTAGCAGATGGGACAAAGATTAGTAAATGCCAGGTTAGCAACTCCCTTCTGCTGCTTCAGATTTGAGGAGAGGATTTTGTCACTTGGTCTCTTGCTGTCCGTTCCAGGCAGGCAGCTTGTCCAGGAGAGGGGAAGGAGGCGAGTGGTGGATGGGGTGGTTGGGGAGATCGGGTGGGGGGACGGGATGTCAGTTTATCGATCGCACCTCAGTCAGGAGAGCTGCAGGCGCAGTGCTCTGAGCACGAGCGGTAGCGTGCTTAATGTGATTGAAAGGCAGTTAAAATGGCGGTGACCTTTTCAGGGGGAATTAGATTGCCTGCCAAGAGTGGTTAGAGGGAGTGATAACGCCAGCTTGAGGAAGCTGTCCAGTCTGCTTCAAAGGGAGAGAGACTGAGACAGGGAAAGCAAGCTAGCAGCAAGTACCATTTAAAGCACAAACTGCGTGATCTGATAGAAGAGAGATTGCTGTCCTCTTTAGATATGAAAGAATTGAAGAATTGTAGCGAAGTTCTCTCCACCCACCGTGTCCTCCTCTTCTCCCCTCCAGCTCCCCCACCAAAAAGCCTTCCTCCAGGCACAGTAGCAAGCTAGTCACCACTACTCTTCTGGGTTTCTTTTCCTTCAGCAGATCAGTTGTATCAGAAATAACACAGAAGAGAGAAAGACTTTGAAAATGTTAAAATAGTAAGCAGGGCATTTTCAGGGAAGGATACTTTCCTAGAAAGATCAACATGACAAGGGTCTGTCTGATAGATTGCAGTACTCTTGAAGAAGGAGAAACACGCAGGGATTACTTAACTCAAGTTTCTCTTTATTTCTCCATGCTGCCCTCCTCCCAGGCTAGCAAATGGCTTGTATCTGTTCATTAATGTCTTAGCAAGGGAAAGAACAGCATTACTTAGTGTATGCATAGAGGGACTTGGTAAAGCCTTATAAGCTGTAACAAACTACAGTTATCCTTGGGTGCCCGTTTGCATTGGATCATGTCATCTACAATTAGAGCAGCTGCCTGGAAAGTGGGACTATATTAAAATGTCTAAAAGTTTCCAGTGGATGGCTGCAGTCCCACTGTCGGCTTTCTGTCTCTGCAGAATCAAGATGTGCTTCAGTTTGAGCAGCAAATGTAGGCCAGCCTTCATCCAGCATGGGTTAGTTGTCAAAGAAAGAGCATTGGGGCAATAGCTATGTGTTCCTCCAATTTGTTCTCCTTCTAAATACACGCAATGTTAGAAGCATGCTCTCAAGCGTGAGGTCCTGTCCTCAAAATCTAAGTAGATGCTTTTCAATTCTCCTGCCTCAGCAGTAGGTGTTTGTGGACACACTGACTTCGCTTGTGTCTGGCAACTGCCTGGCAGGAAGCTCCAAATAGAGGAGTGTCCTGATTTGGGCTGGGATAGAGTTAATTTTCTTCTTAGTAGCTGGTACAGTGTGTTTTGGATTTAGTGTGAGAATAACATTGATAACACACTGATGTTTTAGTTGCTGCAAAGTAGCGCTTATCCCAAGTTAAGGATTTTTCAGTTTCCCGTGCTCTGCCGGCAAGCAGGTGTACAAGAAGCTGGGAGGGAGCATGGCCAGGACAGCTGACCTGAACTAGCTAAAGGGATATTCCATACCATAGAACATCATGCCTAGTATATGAACTGGGGGGAGGTGACCGGGAGGGGCAGATCGCTGCTCAGGCATCGATCGGTCAGCGGGTGATGAGCAGTTGCATTGTGCATCACTTGTATTTTCTTGTTTTTTTTTTTCTTTTTCTTCTTGTTATATTCCTTTTCATTACTATTATTATTTTATTATTATTGTTAGTATTGTATTATATTTTACATTACTTTAGTTATTAAATTGTTCTTATCTCAACCCAAGAGTTGCAATTTTTTTTCCAATTATTCTCCCCATTCCGGGGCAGGAGTAAGTGAGTGGCTGCATGGTGCTTAGTTGCTGGCTGGGGTTAAACCACAACAAGGAGGAAAACTCAGTTGTGTTTCTCAGTGCAATTTCATAAACATCAAAATCTACAATAAAAATCTGCAAAATCTGTGTTTGACACGTATGTGGAAACAGAAGCATGGAGAAGCGTCTCCTCTAATGTTACAAGGATGGTAGCAAAGCTGGCGACAGTTTAAAAATCTTGCTGTAGAATCTCACCTAGTAGTCAGCTGTGCCCTCTTTTTTCAGATAAAATACAGGAAAGCTTCAGGAGGCAAGGAGACTTTGCATTTTTCCATGCCAGGAGATTCAGGCTACATTTTAAGATCATACTAATAAGAGGGTATAAACTCATCTACTCAAATTCAGCAAAAGAATTTGAGCCGAGCGGTAAAAGTATGACTTCTCCTGAGAGACTGTGTGGGAAATAGAAGATGTCACTGGCATATTTAGGGCTTTTGGAAGAATGGTCTAGTAACTAGAATCATCTTCCTCATTTCTGTGTAGATGAGTCAGAATTCATTCATTTTACCTTGGCAGGCTGAAGCAAACTTCAGCTTGGATGCAAGAGCAGTCTGTGGTAAGAGTATAGGGAATCTTTGCCATAATGAAATTCTTAATCTTCCTCCCACTTAGCAAGAGCTCAGTTCAGTGCCTTTCTCTGTCATGCTTCCAGTGTCAGTGTCCCTTGTTGCTTACTTAGTCTCTAAGGTGAATGCATCTATACATATAAGAATCCTTCCCAGCCTCTCAGTCCTGGTATTTTAGCCTTCCTATATTTGGTTTGCTACCTTCTGCTGGTCACTTCTACCTGCTGTAAGCTTCCAAGTGGGCAAGATGTATAAATTTCGTGTTTCTCAAGTGCTTATTCTATGCCTTATTCCCCCCCTTTAGAGGGCTCCTGAGTCCCAGAGCACTCATATGCTTTACCTCAGCTCTTGTGTAAAATGGTGGTAATCCTGGTAATCCCTCTGTTGCTGAAGGACGGTACTTTGTACTATTCTGATGGAGTAGCCCGACCACTCCTTAATGTTTCCACCTCTCTCCTTTGAGAGTAAGTACTTGTCCATAAGGTAATACTTGACCTAAAAATGCTAACAGATCTGTTTACGTAGTGTTATATACAATAATCAGATGGGCTGTACCTGACTATTTCTCCATAGTTTGTGTCCACAGACAGAATTTGAGGGATTCTGTAGCTAATAAATGTCTCTTGGGTATTGTACTGTATCAGAGGTTGACTTTAGTGAGCAGGAAACACAGATGAGAATAGTGTGTGATTTAAAAAGAAAAAAACTCAGAATTCCTACCTTGCATACAAAAGCCAGCATGATCCACCATGTGATTGATGCTCTCTATGTGTTTAGAGTTCATATAATGCTTCAAGGAACAATGTTTTCTTCATTTTGGAATACAAAGTAATCAATGGGGCTTGGCAAAGTAAAAATCACTTTAACTGGAAAAAAAAAAAAATTTGGTGCTTACAGCTTTTAAAAGTCCTGATTGTTGATAGTGCATTTTTGTTAACTTGAACGCGTGCAAAAATGTAAGAACCTAATTTTTATGCTCAAACTGCCAGAACACATTAGCTGAAACAAGCACAATCAACTAAACCTTGCTGTTTGATTTACGTAATGTCAACAGTCACTTTAACCAGGAAAAGATTTTCTGTGGGAAGAAGGGGAATTCTCTCCATTTGACAGTATTGTATATTGTATTTGGGGGAGTAAAAGGGATATCTGTCACCCAGCAGCAGAGGAAGGAGGAAAAAATTTAATTAAAAGGAAAACAGAAAATGCAGTTGTAACACCATAAAAATTGGCAGGGGGAGTAAGAGCACCTGAAACTACTCAATTTTTTGAAACTGACTGGGTATCGAGTTGACAGCATCCCTTTAAACTTCAGTTTTCCTAGGTCTCAGACATGCAATATATCTTCCACTCCCATCTGCTGCACTTGCTTAGCTGCTCTCTGCAATCCACTTTTCTAGTGGTCTGTCTGCTCTGGTTTTGAAAGTCCCAGGCTTTAAGACAGTCATTTGAGAAATTTTTTTTTTCCCCCAAGTGTGTGCAGTTTTGCTAGAACTGCAACCTACTTCTTGGACACTCGGGTCAAACTTCAGCCTTAAGCACACAATAGTTGATTGACGTGATTTTAATAGCATTTTAGAATACAGTTGTTAAGTCAGGGGCAGTGAGATTTTTTTAAAGGAAAAAAGGAGCACGGGTCTCAATGGTTCTAAACAGCTCCTGTCTCCTCATGTCGTTTCTTACACTCGGCGGTGAAACGCATTATCGAGTAGCACCCGGAAAGTGGCTAACTGCGTTTGACACACGCCAACTCCCTGCCTCCACACTGGATAATTGCATTGTCAACTGTTCAGCAAAGTGGCAGGTGACACTGCGGCTGGATTGATTGTCCTAGTATGGAAGCTCCCAAGACTGTCAGCCACCCAATCGATAGAGTTTACACAAGACACCGTGACTGCATCTGTAACTAATTTCAGTTTAAACCTTGCAAGATGCGGCTGTCCCTGTTTCCTGGCCTCTCTTCTCCTTTGCTTGTATCTTCTTCCTGGACAAGGAAGTTGCTCTTCTGCTGAAAGCCTGGCTTTATTTCTTGTTTTGGAGCTGGAAGTGAAGAAATCAATGGTGTGTTATGTGGTTTCAGAGTTGAGGGCATTACAGCACATGGCTGACTAGCAGCTCCAGTTTTGCAATCAATAGGCTGATCAATTGATTAAATTAGCACTGATTTTTCTTTCTTCTTTCCAACCTAGAAAAGAATTAGTTTGGGGGGGGAAGAGCACATGGGTTTGGCCTGTGAAATTTAGCCCTTGGTTTTTCCAGTCCTTGGCTGCCTTTCCCCCATGAATACAATCTGTGCTCATCATTATTTAAAGCAAACTGCATTGAGCCCCACTGCTGGCAGTGGCCCACTGTAAGCCAGGGTGTCACTTTCAGCTGTTCACCAGCCTTGCTGCTTCATGCTCCACTGCCTTAGAAAAGTCATCCTCCAAGCTCTGCTGTGTTGCTTTATTATTGGCAAAGTTGCGACATTCCTGTGATCCCTGTCAGTGGTGCTTATTGATCCAGTGATGTGAATCTGCTTAGTGATTCAAGATTACTTTAATTCTCCCGTTTCCTTTTTTGTTTGTTTCCACCCTCTCCCCAGGGGAACAAAAGCTTTCAGATCCACCTTTCACTGACTGTGGAAAACAAGCCATAGCTGCAAAGACCATGGCTGTTGCTGCTGCTTTTGAACTTCAGCTCTGGGTTTTGAAGAGCAGCCTTTGAGATAGACGTGAGACTGTTTTCGCCTTAGTGCATGTCGCTGGCATGAGGCTCTAGGAGGCAGCCATGCATGAATGGCCACACCAGATCGCACCCTTTGGTCCAAGTGTGTTTTCCCCTCTGCAGCCACAATCTGTACCTAATGGGTTACAGAGGGGCATTAAAGAAATCTCGAATACTCCTTGGTGCTGCAAGGGCTGGGGAAGCCTCTTCCCTGAGCCTTGCAGCAGCTGGCTCTTACTCTGTACAGCAGAGCTTGCCTGCCCTTTGTTCAGCACACTGCTGCAAAATGATGTTAATGGTCGTAAAATTATATGGCCCCTTTCTTTAAAGGCAGCTGTTCCTCTGATCTGTTAGCAAAGATCACTATAAGCGTCCAAGACGCTGGTAAGCAGTCAGGTCTCTGGCAGCCCATTTATGCCTCTGTGGGAGCTTATAGACGGCATCAGATGGATGCATCTGCTGTTTCAGGTGTATGCTGTAATGACACAGTTGGCTGTCAGTTTTTCACGTAAATCACTGTTTTGCTTGAAATGGATCTGGCTCCAGAGAAATTAAACCCTTGTCCTGTAAGCAGTCTTTTATGGCCTCTGAATGTCATTTTTCCTGCAACAGGCTGGGAAAGTCACCAGAAGAACTACTCTGTCCCTGTTTGTGCTAGGAAAAAATGGGGGAACAATTCCGCTGTCCAAAAATATGGCTGGGGAGGTGTTACAGATCTGCAGAAACACTGCTGTTCAGCATGGCCTCATCTCTGTCTTCCTCTTGTTTTCAAGAATCTCTAACGGCTTTCTCTTACTTCCCAAATGCCTTTTAAAATAAAACGCCATCCGTGCCACCTTGTCCTCTTAGTACTAGTTTGGGATACTTCAGCAGCTGATGAAATAAACCCAGTTTAGAGCCATTCTCGGGAAGTGTGTGTGAGGCCTGGCCGTGTGTCTGCATAAACTACTTTTATTGCCTTCATTGTTTTTACTCTCCAAGAAGCCAAGGAGTGACATTTCGTTAAGAAAATAAAGTGAACGTGCTGGAAAGGGAGGTTGTGCAGAAGGGCGTTGCTGCAAGGAGTGTAATTAGCAAAGGCTACAGTTCTGGAGATTTACAGGAGGCTTTTTTTCTTCTTTCCTGAACACATGTAAATTACCTGCGAGCAGAATGAATGCCTCTTCCAAGCCAATACAGGCCCCAGTAGAGCTGCATGCCCCTGAGATGGATTTGGATTTAGACCCACTTACAGAATTTACACAAAATTCTGGATTTCTAGAATATTTCCAGTATAGATTTGACACCCCCCCCATTCCTTGCAGGCCAAACAGGAGAAACACTAGTTGTACAGATGAGTTTGGTCCTCTGCACGAGCAGCATCTAGTAGCGGCATTCATAATGGTGGTGCAAATAATAATAACATCTTACTTTTGTTCCTCACTCTTGTTTGGAGTGATAATTAAAGGTATACAGCACAGCTGACCCCCAAAACTGACTTTATCTGCCCAGACAGGAGTTGAGGAGCAGAGGTGGGGCACAGTAGGTCTGTGCTTTTCTACCTGTGCTGATGAAATTTGGCTGTGGTCATTTGGGTCTGCACTGGTCTGGTTGTCTTACCTTTCTATTCCCGAGACTGCCAGTCTCTGTGTAAGCTCATGCCTGCGCAGGAGCCAGCAGTACTGCCAACACCTGAAGCAGCATATGTTGTCACTTTGACCATCTGCCACTGAATGTGATGGAGAAAGGGAGGGACTTGAATGTGAGGCCCTTTTATCTGTTCTATGAATCTGCTTATATATCACGTTAATGACTCTTGATCTTAGCTTGAGCCACCATTCACTTGAGAGATGATGAGATGACTGGTCATTGGGGGGTTTGCACAAAGGAAGTGAGATTTGAGAAGCAGTGCAGAGGTCAGAGAGGATGTTTAGGCATAGGGGACGGTTTAGGAGAAAGGAAAGTGCTATGACAACTTATGAAAAGTGGAAGAAAAGGATATCTGATGAGATTTATCTCCAGTCGTTATTAATGGGCACATGGAAGAAAGTGAGAAGCATTTTCCAGTCTCCTTCAAGCTCAGCTGATTGCTGTAGTCTGCCAGTGCCTGCAGCCTGGTGGCAGTGAAGAGGCATGTGAATTTTTTCTGCTCTTCAGAGTTCTGAGTCAGTATTTCAGAAACACTGTTGCCTGCATAGAGTACCTAAATTTTTCAGGAACTACCTTGAATTGGTGCTCGGGCAGACTGCTCAGAGGCCAGCCCAAGCAAAGCTGTGTACACAGCGCTGGAGGGTGGCGGGTGCTGTGGGTAAGTGATCTTGATAGGTACATTCTGATTGATGGGGGAGTTTGTCTCCCAAACTGTCACAGGGTTTATAGAGGTGCCACTCAATACCAGTCCTGGAATTGCTTGTCAGAGCACCTGGCTACAAGAGCAATGGGGATTGGAGACAGAGCTGTAACTTTGTTTTTTCTCTGCTTAATGGCCCTGGTGCCTGACCTGCCTGCTCACTCCTGTTTGTCTGGACCTTATGGAGGCAGCTGGGATTAAGACTGTCAGAGGATTGTGCTGGTTTAGCATCAGGAGGCTAATTGTATCGGGGCTGGCAGCTTATGACAAGCGGTTGCCTCCTACCAAATGCACAGCAAGAGCAAAAAATTCTTCAACAAGGAAAGGGAAAGATACAGGAGAGTCTGTATTTTTGTTTGTTCGTTTTTCATCTGAAAGCAGCGTTTTCATATTCACATGTGGAATTACATTTCTCAGGCCTTAGGTGACTCTCCTTGTAAGAGTCGCAGCTGCTTCTGTGAATAACAGATCATGTCTCTTGTGAATTCCTAGGTCAAACTCACAACTTAATATTTAGTTGTCAGATTTACATGTTGGGATAAAGTTCTGGTCGCGAGCATTGACCTCTGGATAGTGGCACTGGCTTTAGAGGTCTGATCTAGGCAGTGTTGCTGGTGGCCGTGAATTACTGCGCTACCTTCAGAAGCCAAGCCTTGGTGGAGGCTTCCCCATTCCCAGTGCACGCTATTGAATTGCAAATCACCCGAGTGTAGTGGTAGTGGGTCTTCTGGAAGCTCCTGTTCTCCTCTAGTAGGTCCAAAACAATGCTGTTGCAAAGGCCATTTTATCCTGCTTGACACCCTCTGTGCTCCATTTCACGTTTTCCTTGCTGCTGGATGGCAGTGTATGCCGCCGGCAGGAGCTGGAAGTTGTGAGCCCTCTTTACACTTGGGCTGAGTTAGTGAGAAGCAGGTGTGATCCTATTGGGCCTTCCTTGCATTTAGTGGTCCTCTTAATCCATTTATAACAGCACTTGTCCAGAAATCTGGTTTGAATGAGCCTGAGATGAATGAATAATGTCAAGCAGTTCAGACGTCAAATATTTGAACAGCTGCGTGGGTGTTTTCACTGGCTTTGTGCATGGAAGCAACCCCAGGAAGTTAGACAAGGAGGGTCAGGTCGAAATTGTGGCACCAAACCCCAGCCTGCTGGAACTGGCCTCAAAATCCATCCCTGCTGCATATCAAAGGGCATTAGGATGCTGGTGGCCAACCATTCGTTCTGCAGGTGATGCTGGACCGAGCTTTGCATCCTGTTCTTTGGTGTTCTCTAGTGTGCAGTGGTAGTAGTGGGATTTATGGACCTTTTGATTCACATTGGAAACATATTTTGTGGATGTTGGGTTTTCCTATTTTTTAAAGCAGCCTCTGAAGTCCTAAAACTGATAGCACAGCTTATACAAGTCTTTTCTGGGTACATGGAGGTTACTTTGTTTAGCATACAGTTTCTGAATCAGGTTTTTTTACTGTGTTGCAAGGGTTTGCACTTGCTCATGTTCAAAAAAAAAAAAAAAACCACCCCAAAAATCCATATTTGGTGAAAATCTGAGAGTTGGATCACCTTATTGCAGCTTCCTTTAGGCCCTGGCCTGGGAGTCCTTGATTGATCAGAAAAGAAAATTTGCCCTTCTCCTGCCCCTCATCTTAACCTATGAACTTCTATGCTATGCCCTCCTCTCAGACTGAAATGCTTTACCAGATCATCCCAGTGCGTATCTGTCATCATAACATGTACTGTCCAAACCCTTCCCCCGTACCCTCCCTCTATAGGGATAATAGTACTCTGTTGGCAATGTGGTGGTTCCTATTATAGAGCTAGATTCAGCAAAAGCTCTGGGGTATTTTCCTTTCAGACTTAAAAGGGATTTTCTTAAGTACAAAGGTTTCGAGACCAAGGACACCAGGATTCCAGAGTCAAGGTGCCTTAATATTTGTAAATTGTATCATAGTAAGCAGATACTCTTTTAAGCTCTAACCATAAACCACTAGTTGGTTTGAGTCACTTGGAAACAAAATTGATGGAAAGGTGCATGTTTGCTGTGTGCTTGGCATCCTTGCAGAGAGGGGGACACAGGGAGCAGCCCCACTTATGTTCACTCTTTTGGACACCTTTTGCCCCCTGCCCAAGGCACTTGCTCCACATATTCATTGTCTAGCTAACATTCAGATCACCTCGGGGACTGGCCAAGTCACAGCTCCAGCTTTGCATGATTTGTGTTTCCCACAGCTACAAGAAAAATGAAGACCTGTGTGTCCAAAGTTTATGACCTTTGAGAAGTGATGGGCTAAAGTAATGCCAGGTGCAGGGGATGGTGTTACTGCAGGTTAAATGCCATGCCTGTAAATTACCACCCCATTGCCCACTGTGACTTCTAAGGCAGCTTTGAAAGACTATCCAGCTTCTTTGACAGGTCTCTCCTACTCCTCTAAATCATCTTCCAAACATTGTGATGAACTGAAGGAGTCCAGATTTACTAGATGAGCCATTGCAGCAAGAGAAGGCAGCTCATGACATGTGTTGGCTGACAACGTGCAGCCACTATGAGAAACATTTTATAAGGGGTTTGCTGGAAGAGGGCTGCCCCAGTGACACCGCAGAGCTGGCCTACAAGTATGGCTCCTGCAGTACCTGGTGCAGATAGTGGATGCTGCATTGTCGATGCTAGTTTTGTTACCTCTGCTAAAAATTAAGGCTGGCAATTACTTTGAAGTAAGAGGTAGTTTATTCTTCTAGGGAAAGGTTAGTCTTAAAATCATTGTCATGCTATGGTTGTCACTCGTTAAGGACCTTCTTTATATTCAGGGAAGAGAAATATCAAATCCATATAAACAAATTTTATTGGGGGCTTAATGAATCAGCGAGAGCATCCATTCCTAGAGAGCGACAGTAAAGAACTGTGTCTGCATGGTGTCCTTGGAAATGAGACCTTCACCTTGCCCTGCTTTCTGCACAGATGTAGACTGTTAGAAATACAACTCACTGTTCTGGGCTGGGAAGGTGCAAGCTTGCTGCTGACAGCACGAGCTTGTGTAGGTGTGCTGGTGAGAGCCCACCGGGGTGTGCAGACTCGGACATCTGTAGCGCTAAAAGGGCTACCCTAATGCTTGGGAATGTCCTTTCTTCAGACATCCACCTTATATTCAGTGCTTCTACATTAACTTTAGCCTGTCTTCTGCATTTAGAACCACATTCATAGTGCAGAAATGTAACCCCTTTGGGACATTTGTCCAAGGCAAGGCTACGTCTACCTTACTCTTTCAGTGTTTGCGGGTGGGATGTGCTCCCTGGTCTAGCCACAGACTTGGGTCACTAGCCATCTGGATGTGCCAGGTCCTTCAGGCTCCAGCAGGTACCCTCCGTCTGTGAGCCAGGTGTCCAGGTCTGCTGTCTGGACATTGGGGTGCTAAGTGAAGGAGCATACTGGAGGCAGCCAGAGTGAGCAAATGTCTGTCTGCATGGCTGATGTCCCCAAACAGCTTAGATCTGCTGCAGAATTGAACCTGAATGAGGATCTTGCACCACCCTAGGGTTCAAGAGATCTTCATTTAATTTCTAATCTCATGGGAGAGAGCATATCCAGTATTAGATCTCATAAAGAGTAAATACATGTCTTTAGTTTCCCTTCTATTAATAAACCTTAAGCAGCAAATGCCTTGTGAAGGTTCATCTTTGTAGGTGTTTGCGCACAGATTGAATTAAAAGAAGCCTGGTTACAATCAGCAATAACACAGTCAACAAAATGCTTGAGAACCAAAATAAATGTATATATTGTTAGAAAGTGGCAATTGTTACACAGTTCAGTCTCAGGTGGAACTGTTTATGCTTGCTTCCTGCTGGAGTTGGGACTGGGCTTATGCCTGATCCACCTGTGTTGGAAGTGCAGGACTCTTGTTGGCTTGCACTGGAATTTGCTCACATAAGAAGTGCTTGTAAGGAGCTGTTAATGACTGTGGAGTCTGATATATCCCCCCCCCCCCCCCCGAAACAGGTTCGCTATTCTTAAATGTTTTCTATTGTAAAAATCTAAGCCATGACTAAATGCATTTAAAAAAGAAAAAAGGTATTTCTAATTGTATTTCAGCCTCTGCCTGCCCTCTGCATCTGAATTAAGGACTAATTCAGAATGTCCCTGTGGCCTTCTCCTACCTGCTAGTGGTGTAGTTTTTGTGATAACCACTTATGTGAAAAATCAGTCTTCTCTGTTCTGCTTCAATATTTTTCTGCCTTTGAAAGAAACCCTTCCAGTGCCTTCAACTTTAAAATAACTTGTGTGGAGAGCAAAAGGTCAAGAATGTTTCATTTTCAGTGTTGAGGGGCATTTTAGAGCATAAAATCCAGGAAGTTAGAGCATTTCTGTGAGTGTTTTCTGTGCAGTCTTCTGAAAATTGTTCTTGTGCAGTCTTTGGAGATGGTACCTTTTGTGAGGCTATTAAGAATAAAGGACAGCCTGCAGACTGATGCTGTTGCACCATCCTTAGGAGATCTCCTGCACTTCATCTCCAAATCAAATGCTCATCCACATGTTTTATTTTTTCCAGGTTCTGGGTTTATCATGTGCAGTGGCAAGGAGAATCCAGACAGTGACGCTGACCTGGATGTGGATGGAGATGACACACTTGAATATGGGAAACCACAGTATCGTTTTTGAAAGGCTCTTACTGAGAGGGAACCTAGAGATGCATCTTCAGGTAGCTTTCACACAGCATTGCCCTGGGTGGTGGTGAATAATCTGTGTTCAGCCCTACTGGAAATGACACTGCCTTCTCCAATTACCGTGTTAGTTGAACTAGGGAGGGATTCCCAGTTACTGCCTTTAAGATCCTTCTGTTGGTGCAGCACTACTTCAGACCCGGTTGGTGAAGTCTGTGGGAGACATTGCAGGAGATCAAAGTTAGTGTTTCTCTATTCTGTTTCATAAACAATCTGTTGTCTCCATCCAGGTTTCTTTCATATGGTTAGCTTTTCCTGCTTCATGGGTAGGAATTGAGTTTATTTTCCACAAGACACTGCTTTGTTTTCAGGGGTTTTGTGCAGTAAATGTTTCAAGCACTATTCACCTGCCACTCTGGAGAGACTGAATTTTTTTCCTTTCATTAGATAGTTCATGGGCAGAACTATCATTAAGGGCAGTTTTTGTGAACTTCTCCATCTGGGAGCCAGGCTCTTTAGACACAGCTATGGGAGAGCTGTGGGCAGACTTCTGCCCTCAGCAGCTGTAACAGCCATCAGGGAGGAATTCCTACAAGGGTATTAGGCAGACATTGACTTAGCTGTGATGAGGGGGAATGTATAGCTGTAGATTTTACTGAAATCTGTACCGCACTTTAAGACTGAAGCCCCAACCCTTAGCTGGTAAAACATCTCTGTACCACAAACAGAAATAGTGGAATTGTGCAAGTTAGGCTTGCAGAGGTTGAGGAACTGATTTTCCCCTTCTAAGAGCCTGTGGCATCATGTTGCTGTCAAAAGACTTTTCTGTTTCTTTCCACCTAAAACAAAACTTTAATCCAGAATTTAAAAGCAAGCCCCTCCATGGATACCAGCCCCTCTTCTTTTGAGGTGTTCCCAGTTGGAATGAATTTGTTTTGTATCCCAGATAATGTCCTAACAATCTCAAAAGCCTTTCCACTATCTACAGCCAGGCTGTGCGTTCCTTAACCCCTTGTGCTCAGGTACACAGAGGCAGACGTTATTCCTTGCACTGGGGAAGAGCCAGGTGAAGCCAAAGAGAGGGAGGCGCTTCGAGGTGCTGTTTTAAAGTAAGTACTGTGCTTTTCTAATTTGCTTTCATTACTTTTGGGGAATCTCAATTTGTGGAAAATACCTATTCACTCGAGTGCAAGGGTCACAATGAGAGAGACTTACAAAGAAGCATAGTGTGATGGGTAGCTCTCCATTTCTACCTGTGCAGCCTCATAAAGCCTCCCTGCACACTTTTCCCTCCCTTAACCACCCCACTGCCCAGCCAGTGCTGCCATCTCCCTGAACATTGCTGGACAGAAGGTGAATTCTGGCGATGGTGAAACTGTGCTGTACTAAGGCCTTATGCATCATCTTGCTTCACAATGAAATGTGACCTCTTCGTGGTAATGTAACGTTATGCCATCTGAATCTTGTTCAGCACATTAGGAGACTGACACCCAGGGTATGATTTCATTGCATCCCATTATGTGTTGTGGGGTATGCAAACTAATCCTGCATTCGGCTCTGGGGTTGGGGCAGGATGTGTGCTCTGCCCACATACTTACGTGGAGAATGTAGGCAGCCAGTGTTCAGGGCGCCTGAGGAAGCATTTCAGGCAAATAAAATGAGCTAGGGATTGCTTTCTAAGCCCTCTGCCCTGCATAAAACAGGGCTTAAATTACCCCTCTATCTCTTTCACAGAGTGATCCTGTGAGGTCAGGGTTGAAGTGATTGATAGAGCACTGAAATGAAGTTTTCTTACTGCTTAGCCTGCCACAAACACTAGTTCAAAATTAGGTTCCACTCCATAGAAAAGTGGCATTTGCCACACTGGATCCGAACCATTGGTCTGTTCGATACTTTGCTAACCATGCTAGTCCATAGGCAGGGCCTCAAAGATGCTGAAGTCCCTTCACAGCCAGGACAGTGGTATTGTAGCAGGAGAATATCGGGGTATCCCTTACTCAGTGGCTGTGGACACTTCGCACTTAGTGAGATGACTGAGGACCTAAGGCCAGGAGACACAGTTCCTTTATGTGGCTTGCATCTAACACGTTTTGCTGTTTGGGCAAGGTCCTTGCATGTCTCCTGGACTTGCTTGCCCATCTCTAAAATAGGAGAGCTGATGTTGCTTGTAAAAGCACTTGAAAATTCTGGCAAATTTCTGTAGAAATGCAGTAGGGTAGCTGATGCTATGAAGCATGAGCCTGTTCCCTTTTGAGTGCAACTGTCTTAGCACATAGAGCTAAAATGTTATACAGTCACAGGTGTGCAGCCTGCTCAGAAGATTCCTTTCCCTTACAGTCTCTGTTACTGGCTTGCAAGTGAATGGACAGGGTTAGGAGTTGTCTGTACTTCAATGCTGCTGTTCTTCAAATGGGAAGATGGAAAAGATGGGGCTTATGAAGGTGTAGTTATTCTTAAAGGGAGAAGCTATTGCAACACAGAGAATTTCTGTTCACAATTAAGGTTTTCATCTTTGAAATTGTGTATTCAAAAATGAGCCTTAGGTCACAGGTGCTATTTGAATCCCAGGCCTTCAGTCAGCATCACAACCCACATGTGATTTCAGCAGAGGTTGCAGCTAGAAGTGCACGTTGGGAGAACACTGGTGGAAATGTGGACTAGCACAAAAACACCTTCTGCAGCAGGCCAACCGTTCACATTTTGAAGCCTAGACTGATGGATAGAAGTATTGAGAGAAGTGGTGGGTGGAAGGTGTAGCTTTTCCTGAGCAGTAAAATTTTCCATATTCATTCAACCTTTAGTATTCTACCCTTTTCTTTTTCAGTGGTGGCACACCCAGTACTCGAATAACACCGGAGTTTTCTAAATGGGCCAGCGATGGTGAGTGTTGAACTTGCAAATTATTAATTTGTATGCTACAGGAGGGCAGATAGATATTCAAAATGAAACCTTAACTGGTATGGTGATAAGAGATAGGGGTTGGATTGACTTGCTGTTGTGTCACTAAAAGACAAACTGCTGTATCACAGAGGGAGCCATCAGACTATGTGATGGTGGTGTTCAGCTGCCGGTGCTTTAAACAACACAGGTACCTGTTGCTTGGGGTTTTTTTCAGCTGCTTTCTTAGCATATTCCCTTCTTTAAAAGAGTATGGTAGAGACTTCTATTGTGATCTGTTGTGTACATCTTATCCTTGCTGGCCTCTGTATGGCAAGAAAAGCCCGCAGCTCTGAAGCTTGCATCTTTAGAGTGGGAACTCTAGTATCTGTCCTACTTCATGACCTGTAGATGGGACTCCAGAGCAAACCAGTGCATGTGAAATTGTACCTTTGCATGCTTTATTTGAAAGCTCGTAGCATTAAGGGTGGGGGGTGTTAAACCCATTCAACTGCTGGGTTTTTTATTTAATGCCAGCAGCACTGGAATGTAAGTAGCAACCTAGTGGAAATATGAGAATAATAAAACTTGGCGCTTTCCAGCTGTAGATGCCAAATCCATTTCCAGAGCTGGACAGTGCTGCTCCAGCTCCCTTAGGAAAGGAACTGAAGCTCAGCGACCTGAAGAGACTTGTCCCAATGATTTTGTTCCCTGTTATGTTACTGTAATGCTTTGGGCATTTGATTCGCAGCCTTGAAAGTACCTACTAGACATAACTGCTTGTCAGTGGGAGGGGGAGTGGGTAGAACCAGTTTTGCCAAGGGCATGATGATTAAATGGAGAGCATAGGATATCTATCGCAGGCATTTTCTTCTGTGGGATAGGCAATCACATTTATTTTCTGTGATGTAGGAGCACTTGCTTGTAGGTGTGTTCAGCTTCAGTAATTGCAGCCACAGAGGTGATGAGGAAGCAGCCCTGATGGCATTTGCTATGAGCTGTTTTCTACCTTTTACCTGAAGCAATGGTGCTGAACCTACAGCCCAGGGGCTGGTCCCAGGACAGTTCATCTGGCTCATCTCCAACTGGTATCTCACATCCCCTCCAGTACTAGGAGGAGCCATGGGACTGCTAGTACTAGGAGAGCTATGAGCAGACTGTTCTGTCGTACTAGTTACCTCACATATATTTTTCTCTTTGTCTATGTCTGAGGGATCTCAGAAAAAGGGAGAAGCTGAGAGCAGGGTCTGGGCTGGGTGGATTTGTTCCAGACCCGCCTTTCTAGAAGTACACTTTGGCGTGGCAGCTGCATGAAACCTTTCTGAATTAAATCCTGGCTTAAACAACTGGTACATCTGTGAGGGTCAGTCAGTATGAAGTTGTATCTTCAGCCCCAAATCACAGAAGTGTGCTGTCCAGAGAGAGGACCTCCCTGCCAGACAGGGACACGTAGCATCAGTCTCTTCTCTCTCTTTCCGAGAATTGCCATCAAAATGACTCATCAGGGTCTTCTGCTTCTGAAGCTGTAACTCGCTTAGACTATTTCATTGTAATGATCAAATGTTCTCTTCACTAATTTGTCTGTTCTTACCTCAATAGAAATGCCCTCAACGAGTAATGGCGAAAGCAGTAAACAGGAGACCATGCAGAAGACCTGTAAGAACAGTGACATTGAAAAGTGAGTGTAAAGTGAAGAGTTTTTTTTCTTGTTCTAAGGAACTGTAGTGTCCTAAATGGTGTTCCCAGAAGCAGTGCTAGTCTGAGGGTAGGCATATTTGAAGCTTTTACCACTGAGAAGGGAAGTTGTGCTCCAACATGAAGCCTGGAGTCGGAGCTATTGGTGTCCTGACTTGCCGCTGCTGTGTCCGCAGAGGGCCTGTGGGAGTTCTCCCCCAGATACTGCGTGGGCAAGTACACAGTGACAAGGAATTGAGCGCAGCTTCCAAAGGACTTCTCCACTGCAAATTGCCTTCTTTTAAAATGCGTAAATAGATATATCCATGCTTTCCACCATATTCTAGTTACGGTGGGTTTTCAAATATGTTGTGTGGTGCATAACAGCCTAGACTAGAGCTGGGACTTTGGACAGGAGGTGAAGATTCAAACCCACTTTAACCTGACAAAAACAATTGGCTTGTCAAGCTGTTGGCTTTGATGTTTTTGATTCCCCCTGCAAGATTTCTGCTATCAGTGTATCATGGGATGCTGCTTTTACTGGAGAAGTTACCTTATCATTGCATCTTGGTTTTTGAGGGCAGTCCTTCACATGGTCTCTATTCTGTTTTCTCCATGGTACCTGCATGTTCCAACCTCCATCTCTCCAGCAAAAGGGGATCCCAGCAGCCCCATAACTGGACAGAAGCCTCACTGAGAGAATTTCTTTTCCCTTAAGACCCAGATTCCACGTTTGTATGGTTGCTAACAGAAATAATGTCTCAGTTCCTGAGTTTTTTACCTGCAGCCCTTCCAGTGGATTCAGAAGTTTAAGTCCCAACGTTTGAATGTACAATAGTGCAGGGGCTTCTGGCCATCTCCTTTCCTGTCCCTTTCTGATCACTGGATATCCTGCAGCCTAGTCTGGGATAGAAACAAATAGTTTCATTTGCACTGTGCATTTGGGTAACAGCCTCTATCCTCAGCCTCCTTCCACATGCTGCTAGGGTGACTTACAGCTCAGGCAGATTTGACAATCCAAGCCTAAAACTATAGGCTCTTCACTACTGCCATGGACTGCATTAATTGGGCTGGGGCAGTGTTTTAAGTTGATTATTGCCTGACATAAAATGTTGTCCCAAGATCAAGGGAGAGACAAAACAGGTTGAATGAGGTGGAAGCAATGAGGGGGTTGTGGGTTTTAAACAGACGGCATTTACATTTTGGGGACGAGGTCCATTGATAATTTGGGATGAGGAAAAAAATCTGGTGGTAGCGTTAAGCTGACTTTACAGCAAGTTCTTTTTTATGTAGTTTGTTCTCTTCCTGCGCCTGGTCCTGACTTGAGAGGTTGTGTCCCTGGCACATTTCAGGATCTCCAACAGTTCAGGCAGCCTAGCAAAGCATATGTTCACAGTCAGGGGTTAACTGGGGAAACTCCCAGCTGCAGAGGAAACTTTAACACTGCTTTGCTGTCTTGGCACTTTCCTTTTTACAAGGCTTTTTATTAGCATGTCCCAAACGTGGGCTGTCTGCTGTTCAATGCTCCTTGGTGAGCAGACTTTGGCCAAGGACCACTGAGTTTGGGAGCTTGCAGGTCAGTGCAGAAGCAGCTCTGTCCTTAGAGCGAGCCAACCGTTGCATGCTGTCTTGGTGGCGAGGACTCATCCCTTCTGGCCTAATCTGTCAGCCTCTGTCTCTGCCACTGCTTGGCTTCCCTTTGCACCTCCTGTCTGTCAGCCCAGCAGCCCTCCACCCTCCCAGGTCCACTTCTATTGAAAATCTTTAAACTGCAGGAGCTGAAAGGATTTGACATTTTCCAGAACACTTGAGCTCAAGTGATAAAATTGACGTAGCTTTAATAATCTGATCAAAGAGGCTTTAGCTAGCACCTTTTGAAGGATCCCAGAATCTTTTCCAAACAACACTCATGCCAACACCGCTGTGAAGCTGGGGGAGCATGTATGTGTGTGTGCACATGCACGTGTACACATGCACACCTTTCTCCGCAATAACCTGGCGCTGCTAAAGCTTCAGGTCCACAAAAGGTGCCAAAAGTCAGCAAAACCCAATAGAAATTACAGGAAAAGCCTTAAGTGTCTTGCTGAGTCTTTCCAATAATGTTGATTTTTTGAAAGTAGCAGGGCGAGCTTTGTATTTAAGGCGCTTTATTTCACCAAGGTTCAGAAAACAAGGTGGTGTTTCAGGTGGAGAATTCCTAGCTGCTTTTTTTTTTTTCCCCTCTCCTTCTTTCCTTTGAGATTTGTGTGTGATAAATAGTTTCTGTCCTGCCATTTAAGGAGTCTGAATGCTCTGTGTGCTTGTCTGTGTAGAGGGGTTCTGTTAAATTAATTGATAACAGGGATCAGAGCTAGAAGCCTACAGAAAAGGAGGGGGGAAGGGTTTCACACTGTCTGGCTGCTTCCCACTCACTGCTGAGCCATGATATATGGTGACCCAGCCCAACAGGCTAAATTGATTCATCTCCAGTTCCTGTTTCTTAATCTGGAACTAAATTGGTTTCATTTTTCTTGTTTTGGGTGGTGCTTACAGGAAGTTTTTGGCAGCATCACTTTACTCCATTGTTTGTAACTTTAATTTTTGCCTTTAAATCTGAGTGTTATTGATTGGCATGTTAAACCACATGTAGCATCTGATTAGCATTTTTTAAATTGTCCAGAAGCACATGGCTTACCACCTGTGTCAGCCGTGCTCTCCGTTTAGAGCAGTGGCTAATAGCGTTAGCAGTGATCCGTGTATTGATTCTTCTCTCATAAGAATGACGTTCCTTCCCCCTCCCCTTTTCCAAAAATAAGTCTAGGCAAGGAGTGGTGTGGTTTTGTTTGTTTTTTAATCTGTTAACACAGTACAGCAAGCGGTCCTCTTTTTGGCATGCAGCTGAAGGTCTTTGCTTGAGCAAGTTAATTTAATCTAAACTTAGGTTTTCGTGGAAGAGTCTCTTGCATGTAAAATGACTAGACAGGGTTTGGGGTAAGTCTGTATTTGTTGCCCCACTCCTTGTGCCGTGCCAGGTCAACAATAGCTTGGGCAGGTTGACCTCATCTGTGTTGTGTTGAACTTCAGATGGCAGCCACAGGTAATGAAAGACACGGTGCTGGTCCCAGCTCTCCTTCGCAGCCATGCCAGGTCCTTGGTAGCTCGGGTGGGTTTCTCGCCATTGACCTCATCTGCATTGCATTGAACTTCAGATGGCAGCCACAGGTAATGAGAGAATTGGTACTGGTCCCACCTCTCCTTCCCAGCACTGTGGGGTGACTCAGCCCTGCTGAGCTTTTCTGATCTCGCTAACCTGAGGTGTCTGGGAGACACCCTAGGGTGCTGAAGGCTCATGGGGAGAGGTAAAGGAGCGTCGCACCGCCTGGGGTCTTCAGCAGACAGGCGGAGCTCAGCCAGCGCAACGCTCCTTTACCTCAACTCAAGATGCAGCTTTGCTGAGAGAGAGCAGCCGGTTCCTAATTGCCCAGGCATCCTCCCTGACTTCTCCGCCAACGTCATACTCTCAGCTGAAGCACTGTTGCACACAGAGAGCTGCAAAAAGCACCTTCCCCGCAAAAAGTCTTCCTCCCCCCTCCCTCCTGAGATGCTGCTTGCAAGGGTCTGGTGCCATTTTGAAACCGAGGTTCCACGGGGTTAAAAGCCAGCATCTTAATTCAGAGTGCCAATGTTCAATTTTGCTTTCTGCCACCAGACTAGATTGCAGGCCAGCGAGAGAGTCTGGGTTAGTGGCCCACTGGGTCACCTCCCATTTGTTTTCCTCAATTTTGTGTTGTCATAAATTCATTCCAGCCCGTTGTGGTTGATCAGTTTATCTCCGCCGGGGCAGGGAGCGCTGCGAGCATGATATATGGCACAGAGCATTGTAGCCAGCCTCTCCATGAATCACTCCAGCTGTTTGGTGTCAGCCCCAAAGCAAACAGGACCCGGCCGCTGATCGTTGACTACGATGAGCTCAGTATGGGAAGAGACATGACGTATGAATGTTTATTTAATAATTCTCTAATATTTCCAGCGGAGTGTGGCTGTGCCTTCTAGGGGGGGTAAAAGGGGGGAGAGGTTGAAGAGGGAAACTCTAATCTGTTGGGGTGGGTCATAAATCAGGCAGACAACATCATTAATCAGGGATAGGACAGAAGTGGTAGGAGGTGGGACTGGAGCTGCCATCCTTGGTGGGAAGGGGGCTGTGCTCTTTTTTTTTTTTGTAAAACAAATCTTGTTTCTGATTCTGCTTGGCCCCAGCCGCGCTGCCCGCATAATAGCAAACCTGGACGCAAGGCTAAACTGTTTAAGTGAGTATGCTACCTCCACTATAAACCCTGCGATACAAGCCTGCCAAGCATTAAATCCCTTTATAATTATCTTCTTTATATAACACTTCATGCTCATCATGCTTCATTGGATGAGATGCTCATTGGGTTAAAAAGAGGGGTTTAGAGATAAAAAGCAATTGTATTTGTTTTATTTTTCCTGTCTCCTCTTCCCTCCCCTTCCCCCCACCTCTTTCCAGTCCAGCTCTTCCAAAAGCATTGGCTCCAGAGGGGCTCTGGTACAGCAGCACAGGAAGGAGCATCAGTTAAAATTAAGCAAAGTTTAGTTTGGGGTCCTTGTGCGAAGAGTCAAGCATGTGAGAGCAGTCCGGGAGGTAGAATTGTCTGTCACAGGGACCCTGCTCCCAGGCAGGCAGGTTGAGATGGGAGCAGAGTGAGTGTGAAGCCAGAGGATTAGCAGGAGCCTGAAAGGGAAGGAGCCATGCTTAAGCTGGTGTGTCAGAGGGAAACAGAAGCTGTTGTGAATTCACACCAGAGGATAAGCGCTCCCCAGCCCTTCTCCATAGTGTCACACCATTAATAGGCTTTGGTGGCAGAAAAGAATGGCTTCTAGCAAAGACAGAATTAAAAAATTAACTTGAGTCATAAATAAAATAACTCTCTGTGCTCTGCTAAGAGAGGGCATGATGCTGCTGGTGGGTCAAGTCCTAGATCAGCCCATGTAAACTTCAGACAGGATCCAGGAAGCTGAACTGAAGTGTGGGATTGTCTGCTGGGCTCTGCTGCTTGTGTCCAGATTTTTATCTTTATTAGGTTTCAGTCCTTCCTTCCAGTAATTCAGTAGTATGTAATACGTGCTTGTAGTGTATACTGGTGTTCAGTGTTGAAAGGGTGCATAGGTAGATGCTCCATTTCTTTATGAAGTGAGACTTCGGCATTCCTTCATCCTCTAGGTTGTGACAGTGAAGAGCAGAGTGCTGCGTTTCTTTATTCCGATCCCTCTTTTAACTGTTCAGTAGAAGTTGCATGTGCCGGTGATGGTCTCAAACGTTGCTACCACTGCGCCAACTGAAATTGTATCGGTGTTGTGGTTCATCACAGGCTGGTGGTTAACGAAGCTCAGCGAGGCAGGCTGACTGTACAAGCTCAGATCTGGGGGAAGGTGGTATGTCTGTTTAGTGCAGCCGTGTGCAAAGGTTTGGTCTAATTCTCATACCTTGGGGCAGTTTTCTGTAGATTTTGACAACATCATACAGGAAGGGACTCTTATAGTCTGTTGAACCTGTGATGTTTCAGAGCTGAAGCATCTGCAAACTCAAGGTGGCTGCTGGCTTCAGGGGCAGTAGCATCCCTGTCTCATAACTGATGAAAACCCGAGGAAGGAATTTTATTCCTATGTTGGGGGCACAGTTTAGGCATCTTGCCATTGGTGTCTCTTTGCCTGCCCCTCCTTTTCTTTTTTTCTTTTCTCTTTTTTTCTTAGTTTCAGAAATGCTGTTAACTTTAATTTGTGGAGTTGCTTCCTGGGAGTGAAAAATCGATGGGGGGCTATCGCAGTGTGAAATTCGACTGTCACTATTGAGCTATAGAGTTAGCAAGATGTCTTAGAAGGTAAAAAATAAATCGTAGCCCAGCAAGTGCTCAGCTGTGCTATTTCAAAGGGGATATGAGGCTGATGGTCCGTTAGAGGGTACTTCAGTTAGATGGATGATGATTCCCTGTGAAATACTGGAGTTATTCCATAGGTAAGAGAAACTTTAGCTTATAAAACACAAACAGCTGCCTTCTAGCAGACAAATTCTGTCCTTAGATGTTAGAGCAGCTTGTCAGAGAGAGGGCTCATCCCTAAAATTAGCCTGTTGTGTTTAACAACATCTCTGATGGAGCACTGTAGATCCTGCCGTGTTTCTTCTGAAAATATTTTGAGGATGTGACTGTTTATTCACATCCCCTACCTACACTGCAAGAATTAAGAGGCAGGGACTGATTTTTTTTTTTTATTATTTTTTTTATTTTTTTTTTAGGAAATGTTTATATGGTGCCCAGATGCTCTCAAGAGAAAAGTAACAATTATTTTTACATAGGCTGCGTTCCCTGTTTGGATGGAAATGTTCCTTTGAAGAGCAGAAAAGGGATCATGTTGAGCCCCATGCACTGCCAGTTTGCTGTCTCTCTCATGCATCTGTTGAAGGGCAGCCCTGGCTGCACAGGCTGTCTGCATGCTAGCATTAATAGGGCTACTGCTTTCTTTGGCACTTACTGACTATTGTGGGAGGACTCAGTAAGTGTTTATGCTGTGCCAGCTGCTGTATGACAACAGGATGATTGTAATTACGGTGCTTGGTAGTTTATGCGTTTCTTAGACTATAGTCAGTAAGTATAAATATGAAATAGTACCAAAAAAGCCCCACCAGTTTGTATTACTTCTCACTAAACTATGTCTGGGACAACTGTAGAGTCTGTAATTAGTTTCTTACACTTGCGTGTACAGTTGCAATACCTCTGAGGGGAGCTTACTGCTGCAAGGAGTTGTAAGCCGCATTTAGTTGGAGCTTGGTAAAGATTTCCCGAAGAATTTAATGACAGAAGAATTCATTTTGATTTCAGATCTCTTCTGCCTCTGTAACACAGAACCTATTACTGCCTTTACAGAAGCACTGTAATAGCAAGCAATGTAATTAATGTAGTTTAATATCCTTGTTGATTTTTTGCCCGCACTTCAGTGTGGGTACTTGTCCTAACCTTGTTTGCTCCCCACCACTGCAGACACTTCATCCTGTTTCTCCATTTACTTCTTTCTTCCTTTTTGTCAGTTTCTGTCTGCAAAAAGCTGCTGTTTCCCACTCAGTTGCGTAAGTGTTCCTGCTTTTCCCTCAGATAGTCGGCTCATGGCCTGTCCTTCCTCTGCATTGCTGGTTTCCTCTTCCAGCTCTGAGACCACAATTGGTTATGTGATACTAATGTGCCATAGCCTCCTTTAATAGCCTCATGTTTCTTTTTGAAGGCATGATTACCTTAAATGATGCTAATTCTGATCCTTTCTTTCCCCGTAAAGGAAACAGCAACAGTGTAAAAGTTCTAGGGTGGCCGCAGCAGTTGTAGGAAGCTGTCTGGAGGATGTGTTATCGCACTGCCCTTGTGTTGTACCTCCAATCAGCGGTCATGAATGGAAGTTCTGGAACACTTATCACCTGCACGGTAAAGCCCTTAAAAGGCTGCAGATGAATCCAAGTGCTGCTGTAGTAGCATAGATATTTCCTGTTTATTTCGGCCGTTTGGATGCAAGCCATGGGAGTAGAAGGCATTTCATTGTGCACAGAGCCTGGCCGCAAGACTTGGCTGTATGTCCAACCTTCTGAACACCTTTCAGCCCTAGGAATTTGCTGTTCCTCTTTCAATTCAGGGATATTTTATAATTTTGTGCCCTGATCGTCCAACCAAATCTACCAATAATCCCAGACCACCTCCAGGCCACAGTAAGATGACAGGTTACAGCTGCCATAAGTCTTCTAGTAGAAAAATGTACCTGCCTAGCTATATGTGGAGCTTGGTCATAATCCAAACATGTTTACTTGTGGATGGAGGCAAGTTGCAGTAGGCTGGAACCTCTAACCTGTGTGCCTCAGCAGGGAGAGGAGCTGCATTTTCCATTTCCACTGCCTGCCTTTTGTGGCCCTGGCTTGTATTAAGATAGACACTGTGATGCACCTTCAGAGATCTGTAAGGAATACAATTAGGGTCACCAGGATGAACGATACATTTGAAAAATGTACTGAAATATTAACACATTAGATGTGCAATTGTTTCTGTTTAGGAACTTTGTTTAGAGAATCATTTTCTAACTCGGCTTGTGCTGCCTCAACAAAACCTTGCTGCAGCAAAATACTTTTCTGTAGCATGGCTTTTCCCTTTATCGCCAAAGCTGCTCCAGTAAAGCGATGGGATTGCATTTATTTTCTCTTTGGAACAGGGGACATAGTCTCTAAATCTAAATCAGAATGACCCATGCATTCTTTCTCCCAGCTTTCATGTCGAACCATAATTGCTCAAATGGCACATTTAAAATTTTGGCGCAAGCTCAGACTTTCACTAGCCGCCTTTTTAAATCAGTCCCAGTGGCCAGCAGATACTGCGTAGCCCTACAAATGCATCTAAACATGCTGACTCCGAGGCTTCTTCTATTCTGAATGATCAGCAGTGCCATCTGTCTCTGTTTTGATTGGGGCTGGGCACATGTGTCCCAGTGAAACATGGGCCAAAAAAGAGAGAGAGAGAGAAAGAGCCAGTGCCTGAATTTACTTCCCGCTTCTGTAAAGACATTGTTGGGTTCTGTGTTACAGAGGCGGAGGAGATAGGAAAGCATAATGAATTCTTCTGTCATTAAATTCTTCAGGGAATCTTTACCCAAGTCCCTACTAAATGCGGCTTAAAACGCCTTCTTGCAGTGGTAAGCTCCCCTCAGTGGTATTGCGACGGTGCATGCAAGTGTAAGAGAAATAATTCCTCTGTGGGGAAAAAGAGACAACATTTTTGGTTTGCATCAAGATGAAATTAGTCAGAAGCAAACTCTGAATTTGGCAAGCAGACGCCAGTATTAACAAGTTGTGCAAGCAAGTATAAAATAGAGGCGCTCGTGACTGAGAGAGCCTCGGCATCGTGTGTGTGTGTGCCCTTGCATGCACCCCGCTCCAAATTCACAACTTAGAACACGGAAATTAGAATGGGGAACATTTCATTATTCATAACTTGGCAACCAGAAGCCAGGGCACTTTGCCAAAGTAAACTATTCTCTATAATTACAGGTGAAGCAACATTCTTTAATATCTTACAATACAAAAACATACATTAATCAAGGAAAGAGGGCTTTTTTTTTTCCTAGAGGACAATAAATTAGCATCCTTGCCAATTTCCTCAATACATGTGACGATGTTTTACAGGATTATAAGTCAGCCTTTTTAAAGGAGGTTAGTCTAAAAACAAATAAACCCAATAAATGAGATTTTTAGCTAAATAAAGGGGAAGCCAGCTCCTAAAGTGTTGATGTCTTGCCAGAAGATTTTCTTTTAGCACTGGCACTCTCACAGATCAAGGTTCTAAACTTCACTTAGTGTGATTTGACACGACTCTACTGCAAACAGCTTTGCTGGGCAGTTTTCTGCTGCTAGGGATCTGGCCCCTTCTGCTGTAGCCAGCTCATCTAGTGAAATAAAATCTCAGTGCACTGTGCCAGTCCGGTAGCCCGCATGTTCTGGGGTGATTCACAGTCAATCTGCCACCATTGCCTGACACTGGACTTTTTTCAGAGACTTAACATACTGAAAATGCTTGAGCTGTGTCTGTTTCCTTTTAAAGCCACCTGTGACTTTCCTTTTTAAAAACTTACTTATCAGTTTAAGTGTTTTGCTTGTTAGTAACAAACTTTTTTTTTCAGCTTTATGTTATGTGCTTGTCCTCCAGTAAATGCAAAAGGCCTTTGTGTCTGTGTATCTCCCACTGACTTCAGTAGTGCTCACCCACATCTGCCAAAATAAACTCCCCGTATTGTTAGCTGTAGCACTTGCTGCAGGTGATGCTTGCTAAATTGAAAGAGGGGGCGGATTCTTTCACCAGGTTGAAAACAGAAGCAGTTCTTGTCCCAGAAAACTTAAGGTTGTTTTTAGTTAGTGCTTGAAATTCAGATAGCGAGGGAGTTCTGTTGAAGACAACATATGAGTGAGAGCCAAGACAGCATCACTGTGCTCTGCCGTTCCACAGTGCTACCAGTATCACAGCAGCTATGGACAGCATGTTACAGGCTAATAAAACATGGTCTCTTCTCTGAAGAGTTGCCCTCTCACCCAAACATAAATTGGCTCTGAGAGAAGGCTTGCAATTAAATGATTGTGCACAGATGTTGGGGTCATTTTTTGGATCATTTTATCAAGTCTTAAAGATTTGTGCCCCACAAAGCAAGGACTGCAGTAGGCTTTCTCTTTTGCAGCATAGTAGTGGTTATGATAATTGTCATCTGTGGCCGTGGTTAGATATGGCCAGGAGCAATTTCTCTGCTCCTGGAATCTTACTTTAGCTTGACTCTGCCTTCAAAGCATCGACCAGTCTGTTTCTAATATTTATGATATGTAAGCTGCTAGCGACCTGACCTCTGCCCCAGTACAGGGAAATGGCATGTATGTTCTGCTGGGATCAGGTTCTCACCTCAGACAAGGGAAGATAAAGGCTTTGTTTAAAAATAAAGACATCATTCTCAGGTTTGTCAGTGGTACTGTACATTTTCCCCCTGTCACTCTGTGTTTACAGGCATACAAAAACAAAAATAAATGTATGAGGAAGAGAGAAGAAGGTCAGAATATCAAGTGTGAAAAGTAGCCCATGAAATTTTATTGGTGGTGCATTTAATCAGTGCTAAGCGTTTTTTACAAGGTACATACAAACAGTGGAATTGTAAAAATTTATGGAATGCTGTGTACAGTGTGGCCATTTATGAAGAAAGGAAAATTTATATCCAGTTGAAATAAACCAAAGGGGAATGGTTTATGGAGACTCCTCAGCAGCAGGGTACATCAAGTGAGATCTGGGTAAGGGGAGGATGGGGTATTTGCAGGGGCTTACTGATTTTTGAGGTGTTTTTCTGCTTCTTCAGCAGCTAACAGTTTGCATCTTTCTGTGGCTCTCAAATAGGCAGGATGCTGGATGCAGTGATGGTATGGTGTTTTGTTTTTTTTCTGTACAATGGAAAGGAAACACAAGTGAACAGCTGCTACTGGTATCTCTGGTACGAGACACTCAGTCTTGGGCTCGTTCCAGTCCAACAGTTTCTTGAGCAGCCTTTAATGTCCAGCTGGGAAGGGTTAACTGAAGCCAATCACTTTGACATCAGCATTTTTTTGTTTCCTTTTTGGTCCAGTATTTTGTTGATGATAAAGCACAGACTTAGTCAATTGAGAGATTCCAGAGCTGCAGAATCAGAGATAATTTAATTAACGGAATTGCTTGTGATTGCCCACTGGGACAGCGGGTAGGAATTGCTCGATTTAATTTGGAGAAACAAAGATCACATGCATGCTAATGTTTAACAAATAACCAGTGTTGGGGTTAAAGTTTTTTTGCAAAAAGAGGGGCAGCTGATTCCCAGGGGAGATTCCCAGGAGGTGATTGCTGAGTAACAGCTCAAAGCTACAGATAGGTCCTTTTTCCTCTTCCATGGTATTTTTGTGCCCTTCTTCTGGCCTTTTACCTGAACAAAGCAAGGATTTGTTCAGAGGAAGAAAGTTTGTTCTTATTTTCAGTGCTCAGGGGAAAACACTATGAACAGTAGGAAAACATGCATTGGGCACAAAGACTGAAAACTATCATATGCTGTCTACCCAGTCTCTTAGACTTGCTCCCTGGTACCCAGCATCCTCAACTGTGACTGCCAAGTTGTTGAGGAGTTAACCACACAGTCCAGAGAGAAGTGCAGGACCACTCCTGCGAGGAGCCCTCCCTTCGTTTTTTTGCTCTTGTGTAAGTGTTCTTGCTCAGGCTTCCCTGTTTGTGTTGATGTAGGTCCACAGTGAGTAGAGCCATGGGTGTGCCCTCTTGATATGTCCTCAGCCATGGAGGACAATTCAGGTGTCAGCGAGGCTGACACACCTGCTGGAGAAGCACCAGTGCTGGGGCTTGAGGTATTGCTCTTGGCAGCAGTTGTGCTCAGCAGATCTCTCTGGAGGCTGATAAATGACGTTATCCAAACACGTCAAATCAGAGCACTGAGGCGCAAAATTGTTAAAAGAGTCCTTTTACATCCAGCATGAGGTCAAGGCAAAGTGGGGAGAGCAGGGCTGTGGAAGCCAATTCCTTCTTTCCTGTAATTCCCTCTGCCTCCCTTGGCAGGGTAACTTGTACACAGCCTTACCCTGTCCATGGAGCTTGGCTTTCTGACCCTTGCTCCACCCCAGCATTGCCCTGTAAAAATACTGCCCAAGCAGCTCCCAGCTGTGTCCGGACAAGCGCACACGAGGTGTGCACGCAAGAGGGAAGCCTGAGGGAGTTCCCAAGATTGCTGCTGCAGGAAGAGTTGCTACTAAGCGATGCTTATCTTTAGGATACAAGCAGCAGGTTGACGGTAAAATGTCACTAAATGGAATGGCATGTGTCCCAAGTGTGCTGGCTACCACAGGAGCCAGACACATGGGAAGTGACTCTCATCTTTATTCCATCCCTGGAGGTAGTTCCAGTTTCCTTTATTTACTAATGTTCTCCCTATTTCCCTTGACCTCATTTCCTCCGGCTTTTCGGAAGCAACCATGCAATTATCGCTCACTTTGGGTTGACCCTTGGCCGCCACGTCCCTGGTTGCTGCTGCTCCAAGAGGCTTTCCTGAAATCTCAAGTGCAAAATACTCGCTTGTGGCCAAAACCTCTCTCTGTGAGATAGGAGCTGTATCTTCAGCACTGTGTTTCAGGATTTGTCCTGAGAGCACACTTGGCAAGGAGAACATGGAGTTTATAGTCTGTCACAGCTGAGCTTTGATCAGTGCTGGGAGATACTGCAGTGGCTAAAGCTCCCTCTCTTACCAATGCACCCCGGTCTTGTTAATAAATGTATATTTAACAATGTCTGGAGCGTATGAAGTGATAATAACTAAATCAATACCTCCCACATTGATTGTCCAGGATCCCTACAGCGTGACGCACGCAGCGGTGCGGTAATTTTCCAGCTAACTAGCACCCTGATCTACAGCCCTCCTATTGATTGGCCATTGTATCAGGCAGCCTCTGAGCATTATTGCTTATACCTCTATTCAGCCTCCTTTTCTGATTCATTCGTTTATTACTGGACAGGTGCGATTATCTCAGAGACTTTCCGAAATTGGCCGATGGGGTCAGCCATTTAGACTTCTATAAACAAGCCATTTTCTATCTTCTCCAGTTGTTGCAGTGGCAAATTTTTCCTTTTCAAGAGTTGACTGTTACTGGGCTGGGACTGCGGATGAATTGGCCTTTGCTCAGATCTGCTCAAGGAATCAACTTTTCCCTTTTCTTGCTGAGTTGCCGGTCCTTCAGAGGATAGCTCCAAAGATAGTAAGAGGAGAATTTAGCAACGGTCCTTTGGGCAGGAGCCACACTCGCTGCCTTTACACCTCCAGTGCCCTTAATGCATGCAGGAAGGAGAAATGGATTCCAGAAAGTCAAAATTCAACTGCAGCCTTCATCCAGCACCAGTTTGTTGATGGGCCAGACTGGAAGAGAAACAATTTTCTCATCTGACAATAACCTTCAAGCTATAAATAAATAATTCTGTGTCTTCCGTGGACAAAACTAACACCTTTCTAGACTTTCTTTGAAAACACTAACAACTTCCTTGAGGGTTAGAACACAAGCTGGGATATGATAATAATTTATAACAATGAGTAGGAGTAAGTGGGTGTTTCACAGTGGGGAGCACTGTCTCCTACTGAAGCTCTTTCATTTTGCTCCAAAGACTATTTATTGATACCAAGACTTGAATCCACAGTGTCCCTGTCACCCAGCAGTCCTCACCCAGTAGGCTATCATGGGACGTGTATTTCTTTGCCTTTTTTGCAGTTTTAAAATTGTTACCATTTCCTAGCAACTGTAATTTGCAATGAATCTCCTTCTGATGAAGATCTCTCCTCGGTTAGCTCATGCAGAGTGTCTGATCTGTAGAAAGGTAGGAGTGAAGTTGGAGGAGATTTGTAACACTGGTACTTAACCATATGCACTCCTGCAGCTCCAGTTTCTTCTCAAGTGTCATAATTAGAAAAATCACTCAAGATCTTTTCAGCTAGCTCTCTTTCCATGGCCTTGGGAAAAGCCAGCAGAATCACCTCATGGGAGATACCTCAGGTCCCTCCCTGCGTGCCAGTGACAAGTGACTGATGAACAAAGGAGCGAGTGTATGTGTGCAGTGGGAGTGCTGAGATTGCAGCTCACTTTATTGGTTGTAGTAATTCCACTAGACCCGTGTTTTAGCCACCTGTTGATGAATCATCCTCTAAAAAGGTAGAACATGTAGGTGCCACTGTGGGTTATATTGTGACTGATGTAGCTTCTAGTGGCAAGGTACTCTTCAGGTTCTTCTGAGCTGGAGTCTGCTTGGACAGGCCTGAAATTCACCGACATACGTGAAAATTGCTGTTTTGTTTTGGTTTTTTGCAAGAGTGAAAGCCTTAATGTCAGTGCAATACTCTAATCTTTTTCTGCGGAATGCTTGAGGGCCCCTCCCTATGTCTGCACTGTGTAGAAATCAGATTTTGCAGCATGCAGGAGTGACACATCCTTGTCTATAATGCTCCCTGCATCTCATTTGCTAAGCATTGGTGTCTGCCCTTGCTTTTAGCTTGGGAAGTTGCTCTTTTCACCAGCCTTGCAGAACCATGAAAATACACTTGCCTGCCCACAGCACAGCACATCTGTGACAAAAGAGAATGCTGCCCATCAAAAATGACCCTAGGAAATAGGGAAGCAGAGATTGTAAAGCTGCTTTTATAGCCGCACTGTTGGCACAGTGTCCATTGCTTTTGGTTTTTCCTTTTTTTCAGTGTTAGAATGCAAAAGGCTAGGGGTTTCTTTAATGTAAAACCATTGTGTTGATCTTGTGTAATGAGCTGATTTTGTGTTTCACAAAGTTCATGGCCAGCAAAGACCTCTGTTCTCGAAGGGGAAGAGCAGCTCCTATTGCCCACAGAAAGTTATCTCACTAGCTTTAGAGCAACATAGAGAACTTTGTCCAAAGCATTTGGTCCTAAGGAATCTCTCAAGGGAGGCAAGAAGAGACCAAAAAAATCTGTTCTTTAAATGCCTGTGTCTTGCAGAAACTTGCTCTGTATGAAGCTGGCAACCCCAGCCCCATTGTTTTCCTGTCGTGGTGTGTTTGGAAGTGTTTAATAGGATACCTCAAAGAATTCACACGGGGCTTTTCAGGAATTCTTCTTCACCTGAAGTTGGATGTATCAGTTTGAATGTTGCCATTTCCTGTGGGCTACCTGTTGTGAGATCCTTTTTCCCCCAAAACTCTTTAACAATCTTTATGCTCGGTGATGCTCACTCTCCATCGTCTTTTGCAGAATTACAGAAGACTCTGCAGTGACAACATTTGAAGCGTTAAAGGCTCGTGTCCGTGAGTTAGAAAGGCAGCTTTCCCGTGGGGACCGCTATAAATGTCTCATTTGCATGGTGAGTAGCACTCCACTTCTGGTAATGAATCAGAAATGTCTTGGTATCTTTGCTGAGGAGAGGAGAAGCTTTTCTCCTTTTTCGGGTGGAGTGGGGGAACTCATCTTTGTCCCTATACACCGATTAGCCTTCCAAATGAAGGTGCTAGGTCTTTTTAGCAATTGAAATTTCTGTATACATTACATCATTCCATTGGTATTTGTAGCTGTCCATCTGTATCAGGGCCAAGAAAGCCCCAGCTTCCAAAGACTTTCAGCCTTCCTGTAGAAGACTCCCAGATACCAGTGTCCTCTTCCTGCATGTGCAAATTTACATACACAGGAGAGAGCAGAATCTGTGATCTGAGACCCACCATATGATTTGGGAACAGGAATGTTGCCTGAGCATTTAAAAGTTGTCAGTGTCCTGCTTGCTCTGTGGTGAGGCTGTGGCCTTCTTAAAGAAGGGCAGCAGCTCCCTCTGATGGTCTGAGCCTGCAAAGCTTTGTATCTCCTGTTAGATTTTTACTCTGCTGATAGCAGGAGAAAATTCTGCTTGGCAGAGGGCTCCCTCTGCAACTTCATCTTGATGCATGGTGCTCTCTATCCCAGTTCGTGACTTGTAGGTATGGGAGTGCAGTCCCCGTCTCTCATCCCACAGAATGGACGGCAGCTTGCTGCTGATTTCCAGAGGTTTATTAGGAATGATAGAAAATAGTCAAGAGAAGGCATGTCTGCTGAAATAGCAGCAGTATTCTTGGGATGTAGTTAAGCTGTTCCTGCAGAGCTAAGAGTTGTGATAAGGGTTAATCTTACCCTATCGCTGGTTTTTGTATGATCTGTTGACCTTTCTGATGAGAATAATGACAGGTGGCCACAGGAACTTCAGATGGTCTCATGATAACTGTGCTGAGCCAGGTCACCACTTGAGTGGATTATGGGCTTCCAACAGGAGTTCTGGGAAGCCAGAAAAATGGACTGTGGGAGACTTTCTGCTTCTACTACACAAACATTACAAAAATACAAACTTACATATTACACAAGCTTATTTTTTTTTTAAATACAAAATACAAGGCAACATTATCCACAAAGAAAGGTGTTGTGATGGGGTTGGGAGCAACGAATCAGTAGATCCCTGCTGTGGAAATAACCTGTTTGCTTCTTCTCCTCAGGACTCCTACACAATGCCCCTGACTTCCATTCAGTGCTGGCATGTGCACTGTGAAGAATGCTGGCTGCGGACTCTGGTGAGGCTCTTGGCTACTTTCTTGTTGACTTACAGGCTTTTTCTGCTCTTCTGGGATTCTTTATTTTAAATCAGCACAGGGGAAGGGGCTTTTTGCTTTATTTTAAACAACCTGAGTGCTGTGCATGCAGACTTCCCAAGCCTTGCTGTTTAACACCTCACTCTAGCTTTGACTTGAGTGAGTTTCATTTGAGTCATCATGACCTGTGCAGTCAAGTGCAGTCCTGCCCCTTGCTTGCTCCTCTGCTGCCGTGGGGACAGCCACTGCTCATGTAAGAGCTCTGTGCTGGGGACAGCCTTGCCTTACAGTAGTTTCCTGTGGGGCATCCATGCAGAGAGGTAAAGCTGTGAGAATGGAGGCCAAATCCACTGAGATTTCATGGAATGGGTAGCTTCTGAGAAACCTAATATTCCCCTGAAGCAAAGGGAATCATCTTCAGGATAGAGGATATGGAAGGGAGCTTTTATGAAAATGAATCTGTATTTTTCCGGTTATCTGAAATAGCACTGTGCAGTTTTCAAGTGTTTGCCATTCTGTTTGGAAGATTGGGGACTGTCTTGAACATTGAATAGATGACCCAGTGCACTAGTAATTTATACGTGTATTAAAGGACATCAGGTTAAAATTTAAGGTGTTATTAAATAAAGTGTTTTCCTTTCCTGTGTTAAAACTGTGGGCTTTATAATCATCCTTTAATGTCCCCTGTGCAGCTGATTTTCAAGCTTTCATTTTGCTCAGGTTGGGGAGTGGAAAATAGTTGTGCTTTTTAGTTCTCCTGTTAGCAAGATGATACAGTGTTGGGTTGCAAAAAATGTAAGGGAATGCCACTCCTAAAAACTGCTCCTGTAAGGCATTACAAAATCTACTTTATAGAACACGTTGTGTGCTTGGAATTATGATTAAGCTGATCATGCTCCTTTAAATCCTGCCTTTTAAAAGTCTTGTCCAAGAAAAGTTACCAGGACGGTGAAGGGCCTGTGGGCTTGAGTACTAATAGCAACTCAATAACTTGGCTGTCCCTTAGGCTGTATTTTATAGCTCTTCAGCTACACCCCATCACTGTTTAGATTATACAAGCTTTTGTAAACATTTTAGCAGCATGTTATAAAAGACACATATGTGGGTACATAGCTGTGAGGTGTTTGGATGAATGTGTGCTCTGCCACCTTTCTTAAGTGAAGAGTAATCTTGTCCTTCAGCATTGCTACAAGCAGAGGATAAAACACTAATTCCTTTTTCATTTTCTTTACTCTGAAGTCTTTGTCCTCTCCTATTCCCAGCAGCCTCAAGTCATCTTCTAAATCTGTGGCACCGATTTCAGCCTGTTCTTAGGCCCAGCAGCAACTTAGTTCAACTTCACTCAGGCCCCTTTGTTTCATACACAGCAGTCACAGCTGCTCATGAGAATGGGGAAACCCCACTCCCAGTGCTATGGGGTTAGCATTTACCCTTGCAGAGGGGGAGCCATCGCCCCCCCTAGAATTCCATGAGGAAGGTGGGTATGGAGCTGGCGGTGTGCTGTCCGCACATGGCTCTTCTGCCGACCGGGCAGGTGGGATGGGAATAGTCCAGCAAGACATCATATTAGGACTTGGCACTTGCACAGGGGAAGCAATTAATAAGTGGCTACTCATGTGTTCCACAGTCCTAGTCTCTCCCTGCAGCCCCCAATTTATTAAGCCAGGCCGTTTCACAAGGCATGCTTGCACTCCCTCTCCCGTCTCAAAAAAAAAATCTCCCAGCCTGTGTTCGCATGTTTCTAATGTAACCATTAAAATGTAGCCCGAAGACAGCAATAAAAACCCTGGAACGCCTTGGTGCTTTTGTGTCTTGATCAAAGTCAATGTGTGTAATCTCGTTAAGACTGCCCTCCTTCCCCCCTCCTTTTTTATGAATTTAATGGCATACAGCAGCTGGGCTCAGTGTTTAATGCTCACCAACCTGCATTGTTCTAATTAAGGTATCTCCTTTTATTTCGGGCACAAAAGAGACTCTTGTTTTTTTTAACAAGCGAGGAGCTGTGGGATAGTGTGTGTAATAATCGCCGCTGTTACCTTTCCCTGGGTATAAAGCTGGCTCCCCAGCGGGGGCGGGAGGAGGGAGCCTGCGCGTGCAGCACACATGGAAAGACTTGGCTGGGGGAGAGGGGCAACATTTTTCTTCTGTTGTGCAATAAACAATTTGTTGGAGTTAATAGGAGTTGGGGCTGGTGGGTTGTGTCGGGCTTCCGGCCCCTTTTGAACATTCTGGAGATCTGCCATCCCTGCTGGTGAAAAGTCCCTTTTCTCCTGTGCGCCTGTGGTTTATATGCCCAGCCGAGATCTAATATTAAATTAGAGCGTGAGTGTCTGAGAGAGAGACGGAGGACTGTGTATTGAACAAGGCCCTGGAACTGAAGGTTCACAGTGCCTGGGAGCACTTCTAAACCTCTGCAGGGTGTTGAAGACAGGGTGAAATTTGATGCTCACATCTGTCTGTGGACCAGAGGAGGTGAAGTGTTTTTTAAAAGGTTTAAGGTTTAAACATTTTCTAGGATACGATGCTACAGTGATCTTAGCATCTCTGGTATCCTCTGACTTTGGTGGTGTCTAGGGCACTGATGAGGATTGGATCTTTAAAGCGCTTAGACTTTCTGAAAATATGATTTTGGACTTTTGGCTCTAGATGTCCAATTCCAAATTATAACTGTTCTCTTGCTAAGGGAGAGAGGAAGACATTTTTAACTACCAATGCTACAAATGGTTGCTGGGCTCTCTAGCTTAGGTACCATTATACTAGAGCTCAGTGCATCAAACTGGCTCCAAGTTGTGGGGATGAAACATCCAGCAGAACAGACTCCATCTCTATCTCTGTTGCTGTGTTGGATTAATGTGAAGGAAAGGCTGGGGTCACAGAAGGGGACGCTGGAGATGGCTTAAGAGAACTGAGATCATAGTGCTCACTGAGATAGCCAGCACCTCAGTGCCAGTAGAAGCTGCTTGGTTAGATGGTCCTCCTCAGGGTGGCCATGGAGAAAGGGAGGAACTGTCCCTTCACCCAGTGTCAAGACATGATGAGTTGAGTGGTTTTCCCTCCTTCCACTTGCTCTGTGAGCAGAACCCGTCTGCCTGAGGGCTGCAGTCCAGGGGCCACAGGCTAAAGGTGTGCTGTACACTGCATACAGTGTGGGCAACTCTCTGGTTGTAGGCACAACAGGAATGGAGACAGGGAGAGATACACGAACTTGTTGCTTGATGCCATGTGATTGTGCCTGGGTTCCCAGGAAATCATATTAGCTGTTTAGTCAGCTGGGTTTGCCTCCTGGTTTTGTATTGCTGTGTCAAACCACACCAATGAGCTTGCTACTCCCTGCTTGCTGGTTGTCTGGGGCATTCAACACAGTGACATTTTTCATTCATCCATCCTGCATGCAGAGCTACTTGATATCTTCAAGTTACACAGAAACTGGGATACAAGCCTGGAGTAACTTACCTGTGATCCCTTTTGGAAACCCCTGAAAACATGTGCAGGTTCTTCAAAGACAGAAGAGGAAATGGTGTTGCAGGAGGGAGGCTTAGCCAGGGCAGCGGAAGGTGGGGTTCATTTCCCTGAACGTGGATGTGACCCTCATGGCAGGTGTCCATCCTCAACGGGTTGTAGGACTGCAACCCTGAGTGATAGGGTGATGGGGGATGAATCTCCCTCTGGAAGAGGTTTGTCTGCCCTTTCCCTGTCCTTCCCTATTAACCAAGAGGGACCCTACAGCTACTAGTGGGCGAGATTCATATTCTCCTTCTCCTGGCAAGAGTGCCCTGACAGTAGAGATTGGCAATCTGCTGCAGTACTTTACTGGGGAGGTTTGGAGCCTCCATCCTTGGAGGTTTGTGAGAACATGTTTGATGCGTGTCCGTCAGCAGTAATTCAGGTTGAGGTGATCTTGCCAGGGGAATGGGTTGGAGTTCTTGACGTCCCTCTGAGCTGTAGTTCTGTGATCTCCCAAACCCTGGTATACTTCCTTACAAAGTAAATGCAGTTAAAAGCTAAGTCAGGCTGTTGTTTGCCAGTGGTGGAACTGTTGGTGGGTGCAGGCATGCAGGGGCTGAAAAAGGGCAGCTTTATTTGAGCAGGTGCAGTTTGCTGAGTTTCCCCCATCACCTGTACAGCCAGATCCAGCATTTCCTATGTGTATTTGCTGACCCCAGGCTTGTGCTTGCCTGTCTTGGGTTTGTTTGAAAATGACAACTGCAAGAGCAGGACAAAATCACTTGTAAAAAGCTTTCTTCATCACAGAATATGCTTCCAGGGCATCCATCAGTAGATGTGTATGCGCTGCAGTTGACACATTTATATCTTTGGTAGATTACACTACTACGTTCTTAGCCTTGTCGCTTTTTCTAGGCTATAATACCCTATATCCCATGTGGGCTGGAATATTTTTGTAAGAAACAGTGCAGATACAGAGCAATCCTTCTGGTTGATTCCTTAGTGCTTCCAGCAACATAGGGACCGCCTGAGTCAACAGCTGCATGGAGGATGCTGCGCTTGATCCTTTGTGATGTTCCTATTTGCCATGAGGTTGTTCAGTTATTTATTAACTTATTTCAGTTTTGGCCTCCAAAAACCTGTGGGGGTGAGCTCCGTCCTTTGAGGAGGCTCTGTGAAAAAGGTTGCTCTCCTGATTGCTTTAACCCCATTACCTGACAACTGGAGGTACCCCACAACGGCAGTGGTGAACAGCTGCTTCTCTGGGAATTAGCATTTGCAGAGAAGAAGCTGCCACTTCATGTGGAGGCATGAGTGGGAAAGAGGGCTGTCGCCTTGGTTGAGAATTGGATCTTGGAGTTCGATTCCTCTACTGGCAGAAGCTGGCTCTTCGTTTGGGTCCCTTCTGTCATCCGTCTAGTTTGGTTTTCATTCCTATAAAACAGGCAAGCTTCGAGGCCAGGTTTGAGAGTGGTACTGTGTAGGCAAAGTTGCTCTGCGTGTGTGTGTGTCTCTTTATTCTCTGTGCCTGGTAGCATATTCTGCTTGGAAATTGCCCATTTTTAGACCCACAGGACAGCAGGAAGTGCCTAAATCCTTCCTTTTGAGTTTTCTTGCTTTAGCCAATTTATAGCAGACGTCACGCCATTTTTTTTTAAGAGGCAACTTTAAGACAAAATACTCCAATCCTTCCTGGCACCATGTGAGCCCTAACGACTTCTCAACATCTCAGCTCTCGTTAATGTATTTTTCAAACTACTACCCCAAGTGATTAGCCTGTATTGTGGATCAATCACTTGCCAAATTTTAATTAAGAAAGGAGGAGAAAAAATAAACTCCATCCTGGTTCCAGCCCCTTTGCTTTGCTTTGTAACAGCCCTGGAGCAAACTTCTTGCAGCAGAGTTTTATAAACCCCTCAAAACTGGGGTTTATAATGGAAAAGCTGAGGTGGCCTTTACTCTAGCACACGCAGCTATAACACATCAAGGCTTTTCCATGAAGCTATGATGAAAGGAGCAGAAGGACCTGGAAAAAAAAAGAAAGAAAGAAATGGCCGACAGGTGGGACTTATTATTCCACAGCATTTTTATTTCAAGGGAAAAGTTTAGTAACCCCAGCTGGCAGGTGAGCAGTGGGGGAGCAAATGCTTTTTCATTGTGCCTGTGCCAGCATGTGTGTGTGTACAAGCTTGTGTGCCTCTCTCCAAGGGAGGAGAGCTTAAACGCTAGTGCCAATAAATGTTGTACACCTACATCGAAAAGTCAGATGTAAGGAACAAGGTTCTAAGCAATTTCAATCTAAAAAGAAAAAATCAGGACTTAGTTCTGAATTTAACATACGTGCTGATGTGTGCAGAGGATGATAGTTTAAAAAAAAAAAAGAAGAAGAAGAAGAAAAAGGCTTCCCCAATGGTCCAAAGTCATTATTTTTGCTTGAACTGTTTAATACCAAGCATAAGTACTAGGGAGACCCAGAGACCTGGGCCCGGCATGCCACGTGCAGTCAGCCTGCACAGCATTCAGGCCAGGCTGCTGAAGGTCTCTAGGATGCTGTCATTCCCTCCAGTGTGCCCAGGCTTCAGAGCTCAAGATGAGCTGCCCTCCCTGTGTGCAGGTGAAGCAACATCCACCACTGCCCTAAATGAATCTACAATCAGGTCATGTAGCTTTTTCAGAAAATGGGTCAAGTGACATGCAGTTGGGTTCTGCCTTCTGGTGTGGTCGAAAACTTGGCCCTGGCTGCCCATGTGCAGCTCTCAGCCTTAGGTGGGGAGAGTGGATCCCCCTAAAGCCATCAGCATGTGGTGCAGAAAGCAGATCTCTGGGACAGACATCCCGGGCTCTGGCAGGATAAATCCACCCCTCTTCCCTTTCCAAGTAGTGTAAAGGAATTGCATACCTGACCTTGCTTTGCCACAGAAGAGAGGAGCAAAGCTGCAGTCAGTTTGATCAGGCTTGTTCTGCCATCCTGTGGGCTGCGTGTGGAGGACTTGTGCTTGTAGTGAGCACCTGCGCAGCCTTTGGAGAGACCTGGGCAGGATGGCTTTCCAGGAATCTGTCCTTCCAAAATTTCCCACATTGAGCTGTCTAGTCGGTGTTAGTGAGGTTGCCCTTGCTAAGGGTCACACACATCTGCCTGCAGCTGTCTCAGTCCACCTCCAAATCCCAGAACGGAGCATGAGATGCAAGACAGCGGACGGCAGCAGCTGAGGTTTGCTTTTAGCAAAAATGAACTCAAGGGGTTCAGTGTTCCTCCCCACTCACGTACCGTCAAACGTCTCCCACTTCAGCAGAGCTAAAAGAAAGTAACTGCTCAAGTGCTTTTCAGCATTGCACAAGAGCACTGAAGAATAGGGGGGCATGGGTTTAGGTGGCAGCAAGCACTTTCCTTCATCCTTTGCCCCAGACTGAAGGCAGGCTGAGGCATTTGATGGGTCAGGAGACTGGTTTTGCAGAAGGTACCTCTCCCTGGCACATTGTCCAGGGAGTTAGAAACTCCACTCAGTTGGATGCTTTTTTGTCACTTGCCAATAAGTTGTGCCCTTCTTGGGAAGGAAAGCACGGACACAGATGTGCGCAGTAGTCATATCTGCAACGCCTTAAAAGTCCCCATGTGTACTTCTGCTTGTCAGAGCACACAGGAAAGCTCGAACGGGCAGCTGCCAACTGCTGCCCCTTTGACAACATGCTGTGAATTAATTCCTCAGCACCTCCATGCCATTTCCCTGGGACCCTCAAGCTACAAAGACAATGCCAAGAGGCCAGCCAGATGCAACAGTCACCTCTGAGGACCAGGGAGCTGCATGGTGATGCAGGCCTGAGCAGGGGCACAATTGAAACAGCCTGTTTCGTGGCATTTGCATCCAGATTAGTGAGCCCTTCCTTGGCAGTGCTGCTATGTAGCCTGGCCCACAATGGCTTTAAAGGGGGCAGAGGGGGCAGGTTTTTAGATTTTTGTCTCCTACCTATTGTAGCTGCTGCAGGAAGTTTTTACTGGGATATGGAGAGTTAGAGCTTGCCCTTTTCTAATGCTGGAGATTCAAAGCTCTGGTCTTGAGCACAAGCGAAGGGGCATGTTATATAAACAGGCTCTGTTAAAAGTCCAGTGCAGTCAGTCTTCAGTTCCATCAGGGTTTTAAGTCTTTCATTCCAGTTGTGGTTTGTGCTTGCTCTTCCCAGAATCCAGCATGCCAAGAAGTGTGAAGACCGGTGCATGGGGCTGCCTGATGCGTTGCACAGCCACAGTTAGATGGTCCCTGTTGCAAAACGCTGAAAATCTAAACAGACACAGTAGTTAGAGAGGGAATAAGATAAGTCCCAGACAGCTAGAAGGATGGGTCCACAGGCATCAGCACCAGTGCTAAGTGCACCATCCAGACCACCAGTGGTCTGTCCCACTGCCAGTCTGTCACTCACCCTGAGAGTGATGTCCAAGGTGTCTTGGGTGTCCATTATGTGTTTCATTCAACTCTTGTTCAACAGGACTTTGTGTGTGGCTGTTTTACATCTCAGGTGCAAGTGCCCGTGGTTCCCACGTGTGTCGGGGCAGCAGCTCAGCCGCTAGCAGCACGGGGTATCCAATGGGAGCCTGATTGGTCAGAAGTCCAAAGCTCGGGGAACAGCAAGTGTGTGAAGTCCATGTCTGCCAGGAGTAATGTGCACTGGGAGTGGGGAGGGGGGTGGTTCGAAGCTGGTATGCAGGGCCTTCTCGGTAGTACTCAATACTGCAGAGCAAACGTGACTTGTGCCTCTTTGGAGCTGCATCCTTGTCAATTACTTGAACCGTGTAAATTTTCTGTACCTGGGGCTCTATCCTCCAGGTTCTCCTTAGTCCAAGGAGTTTCCTGGGGAGAAAGCCCCTGTCCTGTCTCTTCAGGTGTTGTCACAGAGCAGAGAGGACCTTTTCTAAGAATGCTTGCCTTTTGTAAGCAGCAATGCCACCTCCTCTGCTAGGGATGTACCCAAATGCAGGTAGCAGTACGGAAGCAGTGTGACAGGTCATGGTCCTGCCCTACCACTCAGTCCATGTCCTGCAAGCTGCCATGCTTACTGCTGCAGGTACTGAAACAAGCCCTGCTAAGGGAGAGCAGCAGCATCACTGAACCGAACGGCTTCAGTTCTGCCAGAAAACCCCTTGCAAGCCAGCAGGCTCTCACACAGCATGTTGCATCCCTGTCAGATCGCTTGTCACACCGAGCGCTGGGCGTTAGCTGCTGGAAGGGCCTGTCTGACTGCAGTGAGCAAAACTCTGGGTGCTCAGGCAGAGCCTGTGCTCAGTTCTGTGTGGCAGGAGGTTGTGTTGAGGTTGCGGTTGGTGTTGAAAGCCAGGACATCCCAATTTCCTGCACTGCTGGTGCTGTAGACGGGAGGCTACCTCGCAGCAGAGCCATCTTTCTGTCATTTTTCCCATCAATTGTCTGTCACATCTGCCAATCTACTGATGACTGGCTTAGGTTGAACCCGATTCTGAGGCTTATTAACACACTCTTGCTGTCAGGCTCGGTGACAGATGGCACATGAGCCCTTGTTTTATTTCATGTAGTGTTCACGTCGGCCGCCCATTACCTCGCCCCAGCTCACATCACAGTTTGCTGGTTTCAGCTCACCTTGGCAGAACAGACTCATCTCCGCAGCATCTCTGCAAGCTGTGGGGGGACAGGACAGGAGTTTCCTTCATGCCAGCAGCTCTGGGGCTTTTGCAGGATGGCCAAGGCAGTCCCGGGGCGTGCTGCCCTGAAAGGGATGGTCCAACCCCACCATGAACCAGTTCAGTCATCCCAGCTGAAAACTGCACTTGTTCCAACTGGGTTGGTTTTCTGCCTGCTCAGTCACCTGAACTGGCTCATTGAGGGCTGGAGGTGAGCAAGGAAAGCAGAAAGGAGCAGATCTGCCTGGCAGCCAGCGGTGACAGCACGGTGGGACAGGGGGCTTGGCCCGATCTGTCTGCAGAGACTTCTCTCCCTGGAGCTGCCATGTTTGGTGACACACCTTGGCTCTGGGTTTAAGCCTCCTGCAGAGCTCCTGCCTGCCCAGCTGCCTAGTGCCGGCGACTGGAGTGGGACAAGGGGCTTGCAGAGCATGCAAGAAAGGCATCGGGGCTCCCCCTTCTCGCAGGTTGTGCCTGCTGTTGGGAGGGCATGGCCCTGCTTGGAGGGGGAGGAGGGTGGCCTTGCTGCTCCTGCTCCTGTGCTGCTCCCCTTGAGATCCCAGGCCAAGGGCAGGGTCATGCGGGTTGTCCTCCTTCGCTTTCTCACACTGTTCATCTCGTCTGCCGGTTGCAGGGTGCCAAGAAGCTCTGTCCCCAGTGTAACACTATCACGTCTCCTGGAGACCTTCGGCGCATCTACTTATGAAGGACCCAGCAGGAGGGACCCAGCTACTCGGCTCAGCTCATCACACCAAGGGGGAGAAGAACGACAGCAACAAAAAAAAGACGTTTTAAAATTTAAAGAAAAAACAAACCAGAGACTCCAGACATGGACTTGAGGATACAGGAGCAGTGGGGAGCCTCAGCTCCCAGGTCCCACATGTTGAGACCTCCTTCAGCATCTGCAGCGGGCAAAACCAAACCCTTTGTTGTGAAGCCCCCTTTTTTAAAACCAGTATTCCCCATCCACCCATTCCCTGGAGCTGGCTTTGCATCGCGGATGGCTTGTGAGCCCTCCTTTGGACTGTGTTGTTGACCACTCTGCCCCCAGGAGACTGGGGAAGGGACCCTTGACAGAAAGATGTTAAATAACCTGTAACTTGTGTTCTTTGTTCAGTTTTTTTGTTTTGTTTTTATTTGTTTTGGTTTGGTTTTTGGTTTGGTTCTGTTTTGGTTTTTTGTGGTGTTCTAGTGATAAACAAAGGTTTAAAGAAAAAACACACCCAGGCAGAAATGAAGCACATGTAATATAGATTATATATGTTTACAATGTTGTGTATAAATGGGATAGACTCAAACATTACATACTAATAAGTTTCCCTTTTTTTTTGGGTTGTATTTTTTTTAAAGAAGAAAAAAAAATGAGCAGAGAACATTAAACCCATATTTTTCTTGGTTCAGCAAAGTTTTGGCATTAAAGTCATTAGTTTAAAAAAAGTATATATATACATATATATAATATAAATGGTTTAATGTTCTGTGGTGTATATTTCCTCATTCAGATATGAAGTTAACAGCTTTTAGTAATGGCTGTAGCATTGCCCATAACTTACAGAACTTATGGGGAGTAGAGGAGGTGGATTTTTGTCATTAGTTGTAGCTAATGGGGCTATTTATAATAGAATCATTATCCCCGGAAAGACACGGCTTTTAACTCCTCGCCGGGGGACCGGGCAGGGTGGGGGGATCTGGCTCAGCCCCCTTTGCCTTTCCCAGCTGGGGAAGGGGCAAACGGTGCAGAGCTGGAGGGAGGCAGCCTAGCCTGCCAGAGTGCTGCCCTCTCCCTCGGCCAGCAGTGCCTGCTCGAGGGTCCGGCTGACTCCCTCGTACCTCCTCCAAGGCCGTAGCCCCTGCCCCTGCCTTGCTTTGCTTTCCTCTCTTCCCCTGTGGGCAGTGTTTGCTGGCCAAGGATGCCTGAGCTGCTCCTGGTGCCCACTGCCGAGGCAGGATGGCAGGGAAGCAGCGGGCCCGGGGAGGGATGGCAGGGGATGGGATGGCCCTGCTGGTGGCGTTGCCCAGAGAGGCTCAGCCAGTTCCCTCGCGGTGCTGGCTGCAGCGGGCCCCGGCGTTGCCCGGCAGAGATGCGCCAGCCCTGCAGAGCCAGACCTACCCTGCACCGGCTTCCTGCAGCTCCCACTCACTTGGAGCCTGTGTTTTGCAAAAGAGGTTTTGGCAGTAGGGCGGAGAGCCAAGCCAGCCGTGTCTCATCCCCACGGCCACCCCCAGGGCTTGCCCGCAGGCTGCGGTGAGCAGAGATGCTTCCAGCCAGAGCCAGAGGTTCCCCGCAGCTCCAGCTTCTTTCACACAGTCCCTCATCCTTGTCCCTGTCTCCTATATCCTCAGCCTTAACCAAAGCTGCCATCTGGCCTGTTTTTTTGTTGATTTTTCTTTTATTTTTAGGACCCAAGAAACAGATACTGATCCATTTCCCAAGGCGAATGCATGCCCCGTGTGCTGACTTCTCCCAGCCCTGCCCCAGGCAGTCACAGGGTGCCAGCTCCCTGAAGACAGGGAGATAGGGAAGCTCATCTCCCTTGCTCCTGCAGGGTCTTTTCCAAGCAGATCCCACCTGGCAGCACAATGTGGCTGGGGCATTCTAAGACAGTCTGGAAACAGCAGTGGATGAGGGGTTTGGAGCTGGGACCCCAGCGCCGCTGGGCTGCCGGGGCATTTCCAGAGAGGGAAGGGCTGGGCAGGCAGGACGCCTTGGTGGTGACGGTCCCTTCACCACTTCCCTGCTTTGAGCTGGATGCTGTTTTGCAGAGAGCAGCTGCTGTCCTCGGCATCTCCTGAGTGATTTCAGAAGGATCCCACTGCACCCAAAAAAAACCCAAACCAAACTGAGGGAGCTGTATTTTATAAGCATCTTGGAAAAAAAGACAATTCCTAACAGAGTTTCCCAGGCCTCCAAGCTCAAAGCAGCGTGGTAGCGTCAGACAAGAGAGCGGCAGCCTTGCCTGCTCAGCCTCCCTGCAGAGCTCCTGGGGACCAGGGGAAGCCAAGGCACCCCAGGAGGGTCCTGCTTCCCCCGGGGAGGCTGCAGGCGGGGAAAGGACCCACAGCGGTGGGCTGTCACTGCTGGGTAACCCTCCGGCCAGCAGCACTTGGGCAGGGGAAGGGCAGGCACACAGAACTTGGGTCTGGGTTTGTAAAGGGGGAAAAACTGGGGCGGGGGAGGGGAGCATTGCTGGGCTGTGGGTGCCACCCAGCCAGGGCTGCGGTGCCTGGGTGCCAGCGCTAGGGTCTCAGAGATGGATTTGGAGAAGGTGCAGTGGGTGGGTTTGAGAGGCAGCCAGGAAGGGGGAGAGGGCAGGACACCCCACCCCAGCCCTTCCTTGGAAATAGGCTCTGGGAGGGAGCCAGGCTTTCTGGCGGGTATTGTGGACCAGCCGTGTTCCCTATGTACGTATGTGTAAAACCATATGTAACTAGTCATTGGTTCTTTGTTTTGGGGTTTATTTTTTGTTCATTTTTTGTTTTAATTGTAAAGCCATCCCCTGTTTTCAAGGGGGGGGCTGCAGGGGGAAGACTGGGGAGAGAGGCATCCCAGTTTGTAACAGGCATCCGCCACTTCCCCTCTTCTGTAATGAGTTTAAATGATTTTTAAAAAAAATTTTTTTGAAATATCAGAGTTACCTATCTTTGCCCAAAGAATCCCAGTTGCACAAAGCGATATTCCGGTGTGTCGATGATTGTGTGTCGGTGTATATTATACAAAGAGGTACTTGTCACTCCCGTTTGTAAACTACATTTGACATTAATTAAACAAGTATAAATCTTCTTGGGCGCTTTCCACCTTTCTGTGTTTCCCTTTGCAGGCAAGAGGCAGCGGAGGAGACACACACACACACACACACACACACACACCCCCACACCCCAATTTCCTCTACACTTTTATCAGTGTTTTTTACCAGCGCGCTGTCCAATACCTTATGCTTAGTCATGTTCACTGTTGCGATGGCCAGTTAATCTGCTATAACTGATAGTTTTATGGAGCTTTCTTACAGAAATTGGATAAATATTCCCTANACCCCCCACCCCCCCATGCTGCAGCCCCTGGATGTCCCAAAGGGGAGCCCCAGTCCTATTTGGGGTGCAGGGGCAGATGCAGGGAGATGCCGGGAGGGACTGGACATAGGGTCTCGCCCTAGCATCCCCCTGCAATGACGCATCTCTGCCCCACCACAGATGGGGTCCCCCAACTTGTCCGTCCCCCCCCCCGTAG
>VYZV01000643.1:12844-34778 GCA_013401275.1 Pandion haliaetus | reverse complement strand
AATTAATAATATGATGTTAATTATTACTCTGTTATGTAGTTTCATATTATTCTAAGTCTTTGTTTTAGTGTAATTCTGAATGCAATATTATTTTCTGAACAAAAATACAACTTCATCAGCTGTAATTGCAACACTCCTTTCAGTGTGAATTACTTACAGAGAAAAGAATTATCACCAATTAGATGTCAGTAGTTACTCAGAAAGGAATAGGAAAGATCGTGATCAGATTCTACATAAGTCTTTAAACTGGTTATATTACTGTGACAAGAAAATATCAGATGTTAAGACCAGTCCTTCAGGTTCATGGAAAGGCTGCATAAGGGAGGTTTAGACTGGACNCTGGAACAGGCTTCCTAGAGAGGTGGTCAATGCCCCATGCCTGTCCGTGTTTAACAGGCATTTGGACAATGCCCTTAATAACATGCCTTAACTTGGCCAGCCCTGAACTGGTCAGGCAGTTAGTTGGACTAGATGATGGTTGTAGGTCCCTTCCAACTGAAATAGTCTTAATTCCTGGAGAACTTAGAAGCACATTGGTAGCTCAGAAGCATCTCAAAATATCAGTGAAATCCAAGGACCACAAAAATTTATGCTCTATGTTATCCCTCATCCTCAAAGAGCCTGAGATAGGAAGACATAATGAAGGAAGACTACGTGGTTTAAAGCAGCAGCCAAATAGATGGCAAGAGGCCAAATAGATGGCAAGAGAGAACTTAAAATAATAGCAAGTAAGCAATAAGACTTATCCTGAAAGGGGCAAGATTTAGGAAATTATTCTCTTTATTGCTTCAAAAACAATAATCCAAAGCCAAGATGTTTGTGTTTTGATTTATCTGTTAAAATAGCCAAAGAACATAAGCAAAGAAAGCAAGGCTGTATTTCCAGACAATAGAATTAACATTAAAAGTAGAAAGAAAACTTATGCTTCAGAAACCTAAGCTGCATTTACATTTTACAATACCATGTTCTGTTCTTCTTAGGTACAATCAATATATAATGAGAGACAAACAGAGATAGAAGGGTTTGATTAGATTCTAAAGCTATGACAAATGCTTTGTTCTTCCTTGAAAAAAAAAAAAATTAAATACAGAATAGAATCAATCAAATAAAAAGCAATATGTTTGAATTGCTAGTATTTTGAAAGAATCACAGGATTTTTAATAGCCTACTTAGTAACACTTAAGCTGTTTTTCAGCAATGAAAATGCCAAGATATCTGTTAAGATGAAAGCAGACTACACTAGCGCCCACAAAGGAACACTGAAAAAATAAATGCATTCATTACACACTACTTATGTAAAAATGTTGTTTTATAAAGTGTTAGAATTCTACACTAAGTGTTGTACTACTAGTGTTACTCTTTCTGCCAGTACATGTGTCTGAAATGTTCTGCAAATCCTAGAATTTCCCTTGTGAGGTCTCAGTTTGATTCAGTGAAAAGCATGAAGGTGTCAAGGTAAAGCTGCACAAGCTGTGTAGCTTTATCTTAGTAAATTAAAATCTATGCAATCATTCATTATGTATATGATATAAACAAGAAAGGAAAAGTTACTAAGAGTGATCTAAAATTTTAGTCTCATCAACACAACTGGTCTCAGAATTTGCAATTCAGCTTACCTTTCATGACCTATGATTTTTTTTTTTTTGAAATTTTTATGGAATGTATCTTCAAATAGTCTTAAGATCTTCTGATTAAATATATAACACCACCCCATTTTTATAATATCAATTACTGTAACTTGATGTGTAACTTACAGATAGTTGAAGAATTTCATTTATCAACATGTGGTAAAAAAAAAGGGAGTTAAGATGTAAAAAAACGTTTTTCCTTCCACATATAATCTTCCCTCAAGTCTTTTTTATGGTCTTTTCTTACTTCAGTGCGCACATCTTTTTCAGTGGTAGAATGACAGTAAAAATAACTAAGTTATTTAGACAGTCTGCATTTCCTAACAATGCTAACTGTCTTCTCATCTGAGAAAAACAACTTCATTAACATGGTTATTTTACAGTTTTGTGTGAGTCCTCTCAAAACAGATGCAGGATGCTTTAATGACATTTAGTTACATCATTTATTTTCTATTTAAAAAGAGTGTCTAATGTACATATTTGTACATTTTAGTTTTTGTCCTTATTGTAATTCAATTCTTTTCAGGTCTAGTTACTGGTGCTAGTAAGATCTGGAGATTTTGGGGCAGGTAGGTATCCTTTTGGTTTCCCTCTCCCAGGAAGGGAGTCTTTAGTCATAAGATCATAAGGGTACACCTGACATACTTTCACTTAGTAATTTTAAGTCATCTGAGATACAGAAATATTAGTTGTCTTAAAACACTTGCCAAGAACTTTGTTAAAGTTTCTATTTTAGTGGTAGTTTTGCTGTAGCTGTGATGGCTTATGCATACAACTAAGGGAAAAGTTGTAGACAGAGACAGCCTATTTTATTAGACCAGCTCTATTGCTTGCCTTATAAAAAAAGATGATCTGTCCTTACAAAACATTTTTGCTATGTCTGTTTTGCTTTTTTTTCTAGAAATTTTATGCAGGTGTTTTTATTATCATCTAACAGCCTGCAGTCTAAGACTTCAGGATCACACTTCAAACCATATTGATTTTTATCACTTGCCTTACCTAAGGTGGGTTCTTTGGATGGAAGATGAACATGAGACAACACAGTACAAGTTGCTTCCTTGACTGGGAGGTGTTGAGGTCATAACTTCTGCAGTGCTTTATCATCTCCATTGCTATCCCACTTCTTTGGGGTCACTCTACACTTCAGATGAGTCTATCAGTCTATCTTCATTAGTCTTTAAAATACTTACCACCCCCCAACACAGTGTTTTAGTAGGACTTACAACTACACAAAGCAAAATGTCTTCTGCTCTCCTGCCTTATTTTCCGGAGCACTAAACCACTGCATTTTAGCTGACTGCTGCTGCAGCAGCTGTCTTTACATTTGGTGTTTCTGCTGCTCCTTAAAATTATGCTTAGCAGTGAGGCTGTGTTAGTGCAGTAGGATTTCCAGCAGTAAACATAGAAATCCAAATCCAAATCCAAAAAACTCACCATCCTTCGTCATTATCTACTTCGGGTTCAGAAACGTCATTTTCAGGAGTTTCTTCAATTGCCTGGGTTAACTTTGATTTAAATCGATCCAACAGTGCCAGTGTCTGAAATTAAATACATGGTTTTAGAGAAGTGAAACACTGTAGAGAGGTAAGCGAGAGGGCTAGAGGCCGGGGCAGGGGGGCATGAGGGAGCGAGAACATATTGAAGAGTGCCCATCGAGGGAACACGCGAGAGTGAGCTGGAAGTGTTGAGGCAGCAAGAGCAAGCAGGGACAGCACCCTGCAGGTGTGACAGGTGTGAGAGAGCACTTGTCTGCCTGTCTAGTGAAAACAAAATGCATATTTAAGGAACAAAAACTTGTGGCTACTTACAGAATAAAATGGCTGATTAAACAACACTGACAGCTGACAATGAATTTTACTGTTTTAACCTGCTATTTTCTTCTTGTAAAGCAATCCAGTGTATAAATTACAGATCATTCAAGCTTTGAAACCCCAGTTTGATTGATATTTACATACTTTACATTGCTGATCTTTTAAATTATGTAATGACATTGAAAAAAAATTCAAAGCTTTTGACTCAAATACAGTGAACCACCTTAACTAATTCTACAGATAGAGGTTCTTATGCTGCATACATTAAGCTCATATTGATTTATATTTGATATTTCATTCTCCAGCTGACACTGCCTGCTCTTTCAGCTACAATAAAGTCACAAAATCTCAGGTGACACCTGAGGATCTTACCACAGATCTTGTTTCTGATCACCTGGAATGAGATTTTGATTATACAAGAATTCTATGCCTGAGCCTTATGATGGGCTCTTCAAAAAAAGGGCAGACCATAAGAATAATTTGCACAGCCCACAGCTTATTTTTTGCTGATATTTGAGACATTCTTGGAAAGGAAAGCATCAGGGAATAAGCGCTTGACTGAATTTACGTGGCAGGCTACATTTGATCTGTAGGTGATAGGTTGGCCACCTATGTTGTAAAACACCTCTGTATGGCTGTTTAGTTTTGTTTGGTTAAGTTTTTCAAATTTAAAAGAATAAAAACTAAACAAGAATAGAAAACAGAAATAGGAAATACCAGAAGTATTCACTGGAATCAGATTTCCTTCTGGGAGCAATCTTAACTTTAGGAGTTTCCTGGCTTTCGAATTCTTTCACAAACATATTTTAGCACTGCCAAAGGCAGGTTTTGGAGGCTTTTTTCCATTTATTTTCTTTATTTTCTGCTTAAGATAGGAGAGAGGAAAATTTCAAAGATATTTGTGCCTGCAAATCATTCAACTTCTATAGCTTTCCATACTATTGCAAACAAACCCCATATTAGCAACATCTGAGACAGCAAATCTCTGCCTAGGCCATCAGAAGAAAACAAACTAACCCTTTTTACATGAAATTGTGACCAAACAAACCCACATTCCTTGTGTCATGTATGATTTTCTCTGGTGCCAGCATTCCTGTGAATAGAACTGGTGACAGAAATAATTTCCAAATATCTTGGTATGCATTTTTGCAGTGAGTGATTAGATGCTGTACTATAGATTGAATGACTTTATAAATTGACCCTTATAGAATTATAAGGTTAGGACTTCCAGTATCTAGTATTGTAAGGAGACACATACCTTTCCCCCTCTTCTTTAACTCTTGTACAGAGGATAGAAAATGGTATTGTGCTGTAGGACCAGGTAGGAGGGATGCAAGGCTAGAAGAGGCTCTCCGCAAGTGAAATGGATTACAAAGAATTTGATTAATTACTTTTGAATTGTTCCCAGCAGGGTTACATAAATAAAAATTGAGATCTACTAAAATATACATCCCTGTCATCTCATCTTGTATTCCTATGATTCCCAGGACAGGGCTGATATAAATTCATTAGAAGTGGTTTTAAGTCCCTTGATCCACATCACCAATAGAGCTTTAGTACTCTTTGATTCAAAGTTAATGGGCTTTTGAATGTACAAAGTTTCCATAAACTTCTTCGTTTACAGCTAAATCAGCTTGCCGCATGTATAAAGGTTTGCCAACCACTGCTTTGAAAGTACTAAGCTTCAAGTTTCCAATCTCTTCTAGCTTCAACAGTTTAATACGAACATCCTCGTAGCTGAATTGACATGCACTTATAAACCAATGTTTTTGATGTACTGCACAGATTTTAAGTTAATGGCATTTTGCACCTAACAGGCAGTTTCATATACTTAACAGTTTCAAACTGTCCTATTTTATAAAAAACAAATATTTATGTCAAATTTTACTTTGCTCATATTTGCATACTGATGTCTACATACGTCCTAACTAATTTTGAAAAGTACTTTTCATTATATTTAAAAAGGATGTTGTTTTTACAGTACAGTTAAAAAATGTTTCTGTTCATTTCACAACACCAAAAGGTATGGATGAATTTAATCTCCTCAAAAAATAATTTAAAATGTTAAAAAACCCAGCTTGGACAGAGGCCAAGTATGCAAACTTCTGTCCCAATGTTATCTTAGGGCAAGCTGCAGAGCCAAGGAAAGCACTGTATAGAAATGCAAACTCTTGTAAATGTAATCAAGGATACCTCTTCATGAGTAACATTTCTTTATGGAAGATTTTAGTGACTAAACTGATAGCACTTTCAAATACACATTGAACTTCACTTACCTGTCTACCTGGATAACCAAAATAGGGGATCAAAGAACACAGATTTATTTTTACAAATAATAAGATTCTTTTAATGGAAAATGAAACATAACGGATTTTAAAACTTTATCTTTACACAAATGAAGACAGAAACACTTTCAGAACTTTTTCTGCATTTTTTTTCCCCAGGTTGTCAAACTATTACCTGATCTTCACGAGAAACCCCTTTCTTTGGCTGCTGCTTCCGCTTGTCTTCATATTTTCTCTTCTCCTGAAGGTATTCTTCAACAACACTGTTTGGAGCAGGTTCCTCCTCTGAGTAAGGAAACATATTTGGTTAAACAAATTAAATTTGGTTTTATGATTTAGTATCATTTTGGAGATAATTTGTGATTTCTGAAATACCAAGCAAAACACTTCCATAAAATGCTTCAGCTGTATTGCTTTCTCAGCAAGTAGGATGATTTACTACTTGCTGAAATGAAAAACACAACACTGTACTGGGCAGACAATGAGTCCAGAATTTTTTGTTTCAATCTCATCTTACTACTGAGGGGAAGGGAAAGGGGGTAGCAGGGTAACAGAAATAAAAACTCTGATGTTGAGATGAGAAATGAAAACTGTTGAAATTCCTTTAGCAAGTTTACCTTCATTTCTGAAGGTCTTTCTTGGAGCAACTGAACTGTTACGTGTTCATTCTGTGACTGTTTGTTACAGGTAGACAAATATATACAAATACTGCCTACAGACAAATTCAGAGTTTCCCTGTTTTGTAGGCTGAAGTAGCCACAAATCAAATCCTTGATCTTGCAATAGGGGAAAAACCCCATAACATTTTTACTTTAAACAGAGTCCATCTTGTCAATCAGGAAAAAAACTCTGAAGTAACAAAGTAGTATGGCAGCTACTCTCCTTTGTCTTTTTTTAACAGCTTCTTCTCTGCAGAATATCCACTGCCATGACAAATAAATAATTTAACAGGACAAAAACTCAATTTGAAAATTGATCAACACCATCCTTTCACATTTTCTTCCTCTTGAATAGCATTAAGACATTTCACATATAGATTTAATACACTTGAAATTTATTTACACTTTTACAGGATTGTTATTCCTGATAAGGGACAGAAGAACACCTCCAGATGTCCGCTGCAAATGATGAACAGAAAGTATTTATGGAGGAAATTGTTTCAACACATTTCAGGACATACAGCCTGATGAACTGTAAATCTAAATCAAACCTCAATTTTTTTTAGATGACAGCTATACTGAGAAAATTTCTGATTCGAAACTAAATTTCTCTCTCACCTAAAGTTTTCCATAAAGTTTATAAACACAGCACTTCATAATAAGAGGAAATAAATTTGTAATGGTATATCTACATATAAAATATTTGTTTACATATTTCTACAAATAAAATCCCTTATTTCCTTTTATCCTAATTTATATGTTGCATGTATGTATTTAAAGAGTATCAGGGAAAACAATCAAACATACATAATACCATTTATAATCACAGAATCATAGAATGGAATCATAGAATCATTTAGGTTAAGATCATCGAGTTCAATCATCAACCATACCCACTAAACCATGTCATGAAGTGCCTTGTCTACATGCTTTTTGAATACTTCTGGGGATGATGATTCAACCACTTCCCTGGGCAGCCTGTTCCAATGCCTGACAACCCTTTCAGTAAAGAAATTTTTCCTAATATCCAACCTAAACCTCCTCTGCCACAACTTGAGGCCATTTCCTCTCGTCCTATCACCAGCCACCTGACAGAAGTGACCAGCACCCACCTCACTACAACCTCCTTTCAGGTAGTTGTAGAGAGCGATAAGGTCTCCTCTCAGCCTCTTTTTCTCCAGGCTAAACAACCCCAGTTCCCTCAGCCGCTCCTTAGAAGACTTGTGCTCCAGGCCCCTCACCAGCTTTGTTGCCCTTCTCTTGGACACGCTCCAGAACCTCAATGTCTTTCCTGTAGTGAGGGGCCCAAAACTGAACACAGTACTCAAGGGGCGGCCTCACCAGTGCTGAGTACAGGGGGATGATCACTTCCCTGCTCCTGCTGGCCACACTGTTTCTGATAAGGCCAGGATGCCATTGGCCTTCTTGGCCACCTGGGCACACTGCTGGCTCATATTCAGCTGGCTGTCAACCAGCACTCCCAGGTCCTTTTCTGCCAGGCAGCTTTCCATTGAGGCTGTTTTTTTCCTGTTTCCTAGTTGACATGTTGGATATAATGAAGAACAGAGGATTACAGGTATCAGCAAGAAAAAGAAAGAAAAAGCCATCTTCTAGAATGACCAAAAAAAGATAAATGCATACACACAGACATTTAGGGATGATTAAACAGCTGAATGAATGAAATCAAATCTGCCATAAAATCTCATGCAGTGTAGTATCAGATGAACTGAAGAGAATAATAAAGCACAGTATAAAACTACAAATCGTAATAGCTCAGCTCCGTCTTTCCCCATATTATCTCAGTCTCTTCTACTAATAACCCCCCCCATTCTTAATTCAAGACTAACCCCTTGTGAAGACCAATCACTATTTTTTCCATAAATGCATGTATCCAGTCAAACTTGTTGACTGTGGAAAAAACATACTGCCTGGTTTTACTAACATTTAGACTCTAGATAAATAACTTGAACTATAAAATCACCTGTTTTCTTACAGAAAACAACCTTTCAGGTGACATTTACCTAAAGGGGTGCTTTGAAATTAATCCCATATACCCAGTGATAAGTATTCTATACTACGACAAGCAAAAGAACTGAGAAGAGTGTTTGTGAAAACTTACAAAAATGCCAGTTTCAAGCTGGCTATAAATGTTCATTCAGACCTGTGATCCAAACTTCAATAAACATATGCTGAATTTAAAGAAGATGTGATCCTTAGTCATACATGTCTTTTGACTAAGATTTTAGTTTAATCTAGTGCAGCTCGAATATAATTCTCATACAAATAGGTTAAATTCCACTGCAGTTTTGTGTTTGTGTATTTTTATCACACTCATATAGTTGTCACTTACTTTTAACACAAATAATTTAAGTTTCGGTTTAAGCCTTCTCTTGAGATTACTGTTTTCTTGGGTCTTTGCCTGTCAAGAGTTTTTCTAATCCTCAACTTCATTCTCTCTGCCTCCTAGGAAATCCTTTTCATAAGCCAGACAAAAGATAATCATATCCACCTGAACTAACTTCAGAGTGAGTCAACCAAAACAGTTATGCACTTGCATGCATCATATTTCTGCACCTTTCATTAAACTGACTTAAAGACATGCTTGTAATTCTCCATCAGGTCTTACAACCTATTGTTCCACATTAAAAGCAAGAAATACAACAGGAAGGATTTTCAAGAGCCCCTAAGTCAATGGGTTTCTAACCCATTTTAAAACTTCTGAAAACTCCAAACAATCATTTCAAAACCACAGTGTCTATTTTTTAATATAAATAAAATATTCAGTTTTGATAAGTAGCATTTCTTTGATACAATTATTTCATGCCTGCATGAATAAACTGAGGTAATTAGCAAGCAAAAGAAAACATCTGGAGGAGAGATTTGTTACTGGGAAGAACCCTTATAAAATGTAAAAAACCTTTTAAAATGTAAAAACAGATTGCTGGTTACTGCTTCATAGCTCCCAGTCAGCACTCCAGAGCTCCTCCAAATCTTTTCCAATAGAGTTGGAAAAAAGAGGAACCACAGCACTGTATGACGGACTTGACCTTCACATCAAGCTTGACAAACTTAGGTCCAGCTTGCTGATCCAGCAGAAGTAGAAGGATCATTACATTGGTATTAAAATATTTAAGCTCCAAACTCCTTAATCTAAGAGGATACATTCAGACAAAAATGAATGAAACATTACATGGATGCACAGCAGTGAAATAACAATTAAATGCCTTATTTAAGTATTGCAGGATGCAGAAGATGCTAGTTTAAGTTACAGGGATCTTGCACACTTGTGCCCTAGAGGCATCTCATCACAAACTAAATAGCATCAGGCAAAGGAAGATTTTTTTCCTTAGTTTGAACAAGTTGCTAAGTACACTTGTCAGTAAGGAAAGTGAAGGGGAAAAAAAAAAAAATGAAAAAGACAACCTTCCTTATTGAAAATCCACTTCATCCTACTTTTAACAGCATTTTTAAAAGTACATTGCTACTTACCTCAGCTAGCTTGAGTTACTGCCAAGAAATCCTTCATTTTAATGTGACAAAAGCTTTAGCATTTAAGTAATTTATTTCCTTTCAGATATATTCTTCTATCCTGAAATATTCTTTTAAGGAGTAACAGATGCCAACCTGATGGTGTAATATAACCTAAAACTTTGGTTTTGGGACATGGTTTCCAAAGATAGCCTGAAACTAAAGAGGAGATTCAGAAGTCTTTAAACCAGAAAGGAAGACATTGATTTAAAAAAAATACAGAAGGTTGTATTTTGCTCACACTTAAATTAGGAACAGTTCAAATGATGTCAGTTTTTAACTACAAAATTGCAGAAGTACAACAAAGACAGGAGAACCTGATCCAAGAGTGTTGAAATTAACTGAACTGAATGGCAATCTGGATGGGTTTGGATCAATTCCTAAATAGGATGTGGAGCAGAAGAGAAAGCTTGATAGTTTTAAGCTCAATTCCCATAGCACCTGGTAAATTTAATAGCATAATAAACACTAAACAAAAGTTGCATCAGACATGCTCTATTTCAGACACTGCAACTGAATTTTATCTTCTACTTTATGAAAACCAGGAAGTAGGAGTTCTAGGCCTGCTGACTGTGGTACATCAGAAAAGTACGATCACTGCTTATGCTCACATCATATTGGCCTTAAAGACTGGGCTTCATTTCTAGCATTGCAGGTGGGGTAACTTTGGCTTAGCATGTACACCAATTGTGGCACAGGTAATGTACAATGTGAGACAAATGTATTTCTGACAGTATGTATACAATTTTCCACAGGATGAACTTTGTTATTCTATCATTTTATTTGTACCAGTCTTGACATATCTTGTAAGAATGACTGTCCTTGTGATAAAGGAGGTAGGATCTGTATAAAATGTAGAGATTTTGTTTCCGTTTTAAGAAAGAGATAATGAAGCAGCACATAAAACATCTGTTAGAAAAAGAAGCAGTTTGGCTTGCTGAAAGCATTACCAGATATGCACTGATCTTCAGAAGGGTAGAAACAATACATATTGTGACGGAGAAAAATACATGCTGTTTCTGAAGGTTTAATGTCACCATAAAAAAGAAAGAGCCTACAGTGCTGACAAGGATCTATGAAAGATTTTTGCTTTGTGTTTTTTCTTTGATGAGGTACAGCTAGCATGAAGATTTTTACAGAAACAGACTTAGGTATCTTACATGACAAAACATTCTTGATATGCTGAACTTCACAAAAGTAATCCCATTAACTCTTGTAATACACTTTGCATACATAAGCATGAGTTCATGTAGAACCACGGTAAGATAACAGAGTATACAAAGAAATCTGTACTGAAAGGCACCCCAGTATATTTTGCAGGGTTTGTGTATGTTTTAAATGCGGTGGACCCATTAACTTTCGTCAGTATCTCAAATGCATTCTTTAGCAACTTGGATGACACATCGTATTTGATAGAAGACCTACTGGACAGAAATTTCAAGAAATGAATGATATAGCTAAACTAAATACCAAAGGGAAAAACAAACAACTGAAAAATGCTAGACAACTCCTTGTTTGAAATGAAAGAAGTTATGGCTGAATGTTTTTGTGCATTAAAATAAGAGGCCTAAAACATACTCCTGTATTTGTTTGGTACATTCCAGTTTCAGCTATTCATCAATATTCAGTTTATATTGCATTCTTCTGGAATTATGGAGATATGCAGTACTGATTTTAAAAACCTTAATGAGATTCAAATCTTGAAAGGGAAAAACTATTTTTGTTCCAAACCAAACAAAACCCTTATGAATTACAAAAGAAATTCTGATATGCCTTAATATTTCATGAATTAAAATAGAATTCCTATCAGAAGTGACAGATGGAGAACATAAAGCCACCTCCTATAATTAAGATCTAAGACAGGTAACACACTTCTTCCAGAATCCAGGGAAAAAATTTTCTTCCAGCATTAAATACTCTGTCTATGAAAATAAAAACATTAATTTACTGTAAAGTAGTATAAAAATGAATATACCAGAAAATACAATATGAAATAATGTTATGCTTGAAAGAATTTAAAACATACTCTTCAGTATATTTTTGTTTAGTATTACTTCTACTTGTGGTTTTCTTTGCACCTCTAACTACTATTCAGTTACTGTTACTATAGCTCTGGCCTGCCTAAGTTCCTGAAGAGCCACTGTTGCTTACAAGTTAGGTAAGAGTCAGGAAATACTTAGTAACCATGAATAACTGCATCGATTTGCTTACAGAATAAGCTTCCAGGGTTGGACTGATTACTGCGCTGCAGTGAAAAAAGCAACAGTTCTAGAGCAAACTTACTAGTTCATTTAGCCAACTCAAATAATGAAATCTTAGAAGTAATTCCTAGAGCTTCAAAACATTTATTTGAAAGAGCAGAGCCCAGTGATTTGTAAAACAGTGTAAAGTTTAATATGTGCAATGGAAGTTTTTAGTGAATCTTTTCTGAATTGTGGTAGCTTTTAGGCACACAGTCCCAGTCCAAAACGTGGTTAATTTTCTAATGTCAGTTGATTTTGAGCACATGCTTAAGATTACTACTAAAATCAAAGCTGACTTACAGTGAGGATTTTGTCCTCTTTTCTTTTGCAGACAGAGAGACAAGAAAAAACATTGACTTTAGCAGGGAAGAGACTTAATAGGGATGCTGGGTATTATTTTATGAGATTAATTGAAGAAAAACATTGAAATAGTGGAAAAAACCATAAAGGTTTGCAAAAGCACCACACTCAAGATGCATACTTCGATACAATGCAGTTATACTGAACATACTACAACATTTCCATACAATGTATTTATGCTGCATAATTCCTAAACCACCAAAATTTGGATTTTGTTGTTTTCATTATGTTGTCAAGGGTGCACAATTCTGTTAAAGCCTCAGACTTTAAGAAAGCATCTTTCTGTGTAAGACAGGACTTAGATCTTTAAGTGTCACTGACATTACCCAAACTTAATAATAAAACAGAAATAAAACATAATCTTAAATTGGCATCCTTGCTAGATTTTGAGTTTTCTAAACACTTCAATCATTTGATTACCATACTACAATTAAAAACAAAGCAGAAAATACTTCATGCCCCAGTAGAATTCTTACACTTGAATGCTGGTTTTTACATTAGTTAGGTTTCTCTGCTCAGATAGTATTTTGTAGCTTTTCTGTTTTCTCATGTGTGACAATTAAATTTCATAATCCACAGATTATCAGACAGTTTACAAAAATGTTCTAACAAGAAAAACTAAAATATTACTTCTTAAATACTACTACTATTTAAAACCAACATATGGTTGAACAATTGGGCAGAAGGTATTGGTCTAAAGCAAACTTTATTGAAGTATATTCACAGGTTTACACTATAGAACTTTCAAAAGTGTATCTTTTTCAAATATTTGATTAAGTACTTCAAAATGCTGAAGTAATTCAGCACTCAAATTATAGTGTTTGATGTAATTTCTGGCATCATTACAGCAAATGTCACATAAAAGAAAAATATCTTATTTAAAGCAAGGTCTTGACAGCAGTCTGGCATAGTCAACAATCTTATTCACAAATTGGAAGGCTGGTTATAATCAAATATGTATGGAGGGAATTAGTTTTATTCTCTGTCCTCTTGAAACAATGTAAACACTTAAATTTTCAACCCCCAATCTTCCTTAATTAATCTAATCTCTGAATACAGAGAAAAATCAGGTAGGCATAATATGTAACATGAACAATTTGAAGTAGTGATACTAAATGTGACACCAATACTAATAAAGATCTGCCAGTGGATGTAAAATAGATGTGTCGTGCTACCACCCATTCGTTAGCATCCTCTCAGAACGAGCCCTGATCCTGCAAAAAGTCCAGTATGACCTAAGCCTTATTCTCACAGTTCTATGGTCTTCAGTGAATTTCTCCCGCTATGGTTGCATGTTTTGGCTGAGATGCAGTATTTATTAATCAAGCACAGAATCATATTAATGCAGTCACATAGCCTCTGAACTAGCATTTTTTCCTAATGCAGCCAGCTCAGAGCATAGGCAGACACCGTGCAATGTCTGCACCATCGGCATAGACATACCTGATACAACATGACACACCTCACTCCCCATCCCACATTCCCCGAGAGGACAGACAGAGAACAACGAAAAAATCTCCTGCTATATACACATTCATTTCCTGATAGTGGTCTGTTTTAAATATATGCAATTTTTATATGTAAACTAATGTGGAATAGAAATACTTGGAACTGTGTGCAGTAATACAACTGTGCTTTTACAGCTAATGCCTTTGTAGTAATGACCACACAGCCACAGCCACATCACAGTGTAAATTCATGTTCAGTTTGTTTTCCAGTACAAGCCTAAAATATCTTTCACTATTGTGGCTTTCCCAGTTTCTTTATTTTATGAGTTTGTGTGTGAAATTATTTTTCCTTAATACTAAGGAAATAATTTTTTAACATCTCAACATGACTCTCAATTTATTTTCAATGACATTTTCTACACCTTTCCTTCCTTCCACCAATCTTGTATTTACTGTTCTAGAATTTAGTATTTAGTGACATTTACTTTTGTTTCTTGACAATTAATAAATTCATAGTTTTCTAACAATGTTCTTCCAATAGTCATAAGATCCAGTGTAAATACTCAGTCCTGTTTCAATTTTGTTAACACAGCAACCATAGAGTACAATGTAGTAAGGTGATGTTACACAGACCAAAGTGAAGTCTAAGATACAACACCATGCTAGTTTTATAAAAACTTGCAAGTATTTACAAATCTAAGCGTTTTCACAATTAATATTATTGAGAAAGTTTAGAGGCCTTTGCTCAATGAAATTATGCTTCTTAAATTACTATTCCAACATCGCTACAAGACAGCAGTATTATTAGGTTAGCAGTCACAAGCTGCTACTTAATCTTTCTAACATATATTCTAAATTTTAATCTGTATCTTCTTCAAAGCTGATGCTTCAGAATTGAAATGTTCCAACAGACTTTAAAGAAAAAATATGAGTAGCTGGTTAGAGTAAAAAAGGGAAACTTCAGAAAACTGCTTTTATCTCCATACGAACCATGATGAAAATAAAAGCTGTCATAAGTGCAAATAGACTCAAACAGTTTAAAAATTTAGGCAGTTAGCTCTGGATCACTTTTGTGTCTTTGGGTCACCTCTAGTTATAAGGCTGAAATTCACAAAAGACAGGAAAACTTTGGCTACTTCAACATTACTATCCTGGTTTCAGCTGGGATAGAGTTAATTGTCTTCCTAGTAGCTGGTATAGTGCTATGTTTTTGAGCTAGGTATGAGAAGAATGCTGATAACACACTGATGTTTTCAGTTGTGGCTAAGTAACGTTTAGTCTAAAGTCGAGGATTTTTCAGCTTCTGATGTCCAGCCAGCAAGAAGGCTGGACGGGTACATGAAGTTGGGAGGGGACACAGTCAGGGCACCTCACCCAAAGGGGCCAACGGGGTATTCCATACCATGTGACGTCATGTGTAGTATATAAACTGGGGGGAGTGGGGGATCACCGCTCAGGGACTAACTGGGCATTGATTGGTGGGTGGTGAGCAACTGCATTGTGCATCACTTGCATATTCCAATCCTTTTATTATTACTGTTGTCATTTTATTAGTGTTGTCATTATCATTATTAGTTTCTTCTTTTCTGTTCTATTACCTGTTCTTATCTGAACCCACGAGTTTTACTTCTTTTCCCGATTTTCTGCCCCATCCCACTGGGTGGGGGGAAAGTGAGTGAGCAGCTGCATGGTGCTTAGCTGCTGGCTGGGGTTAAACCATGACAATTACCCAACAACATGATGAAACAGGAGCAAAACTGTTATGCTGAGGCCATGATATGCTCACTGTTATTTTGGGGGCTGTTCTATTTTAGACTACCAGTTGGAGCTCATCACGTATACTCCTGGAATGCATCTTCCAGCATGGCTTCATCCAAAAGTGCACATCTGGTCTGTGGTAAAACACTAATGTAGATGTAACCTTTTACTTAAAATTCCTATTAAAATTTCAACTTTCCCCAGGTATTCTTGAAGTTTTCAAGTTCTTTCATCCTTTACCAGAAACATACCTATCATGCAACTGTACTTGTTCTTTCTATACAGATGAGAAATTTGGTACAATTCAAATGAAAACAAATTGATAGGCTTGTGAAGGACATCTGGAGAATGATTTCTAAAATGCAGTGGGTAGAATCCAGAAGTGAAAATTGACCATTTTAAACTTCATACTAACAAACTTTATAGAAATCATAGTAACTAATCAGAAAGACACCATTATAGGAAAAGATATTTAGCAAATGCCAGATGATGCTGCCAGCATTTTGATACTTTTGACATCAGCTGAAGTCAAGACAAAGGCAGCCAACAGGAAAACATTAAGATAGTTTCATCACCTCACTGTTTTTGTATTACAAGTAATTTAAGCATGTTACTTAATCATCAAGTGTTAATGTTTGAGAATGTTAGGTGGATTCTGGTGTAGCTAATACTTTGATACATTTTATTTACTTTTAAATAAGAAAAACAAAACACTTTCCTTTTCCTTGAAAAATCAAAATGTACTTTTAGAATCTTAGTTTTTCCTATATGTCACAAATGTGGACCCAACATCGCAAGGCACAAAATATGCTATTGTTATTCTTAATTCTGTAAAGACAGAAACCTTCCTTACTAAACAAATTTAGTCAGTAAGTTTATTTACTAAACAAATCTACCTCCTTACTCAATTATCTACTTAGTGAGGACAGTAAATGAAACTTCAAATGACATACACAATGTGACCTGTAAAATGCTGCAAAAGATACTTACCCTCTGTTTTAAACTCTTCCTCCCTCTTAGTCTGAATTTTGGCAATACTACCAAGTGAGTTGTTGTCCTGATAAATTAGGAAAGACAATCTGACTCCTGATCTTTTAAGGACAGGTTAAAAAAATTTACTTAAGCTTGAAACTCTATCTGGTTCTGTTCTGATTGATGCTGTCTCTGAAAAAATACCCAAACTTAGAGTTGGAAAAGGATTTAGAGGTAGAAAAAATATTAAAGCATGGATGAAGAAAATAAAAAAAGTTTTGATTATTTACCTAGCTATTAATATATGGATTTTATTAGACACCAAAGAAATCCCTTAGAAGCAGGAATTGGAGGTTACAAATTTTATTTAATTGTAGACAAAACTTTTTCCCAAAGACTATTTGTGGTTATCCTACAGGGCCATACCTTTTGGCAAAACTAGCTATTCACAGTAGAGAATATGATCACATCTACATATTTTGTTGAAATGCTTTCCTTCAATGATTAACATTTAAAATTTGTTATATTGTTTTCACTAAATTCTGGTGTCAAAATACACGGTATTTATGGCAAATTTATGGCTATGTTATGCTACCCTTGTCAAAACACATCCACAGCTAGACAGAGGACCATTAATGTATTTTTCAGTTAAATGTCTAATGAAAATACCATGTGACAATGCTCAGTAAATTCTTGTATTTCACAATGGTGTGTTGATGCCTGGCATCATATACTCCTCTCTTAATTAAAGCTGTTCTTATATTTAATCCAGAATCCTTTATAACCCAAACTATATGCCAGTTATACAGTAAACCTCCCATGTGCCTTTCAGTCATCACCTTTAAGCACTACATATTCATTCTAGCTAAATGTAGGAACAGTTTCCTCTCTTTCAAGACCACACCAATTATGTTTAATGAGTTTTTTACAAAATCCGCACCCAAAGAATAAATGTAATGGTAGATTCTCTATCACCAGAAAATTTTTTACTTCCTTTGATCATACAGTGAATTACATTTCTTTGTGCAAGACTTCCTCAAAAAGGGAAACATCATTAGGACACTGATTTTTTCTTTTCAGGGTACAGACAAAATAACTCACAAGATAACCAGAATAAGTTATTTGAAGAGAAAGCAAAATGTAAAGAAAGTACTGCCTTACTGAATTATTTTGGAAGACCTACAACCAAGCCTTTATTTCAACTGCTTGATTTAAAGACTCACAGTGATGGTAAATACAATGCTTTTGGTAATGCTTCCACCTAACTACTATCACCATTAACAAGATGCTTAGTTTCTCCTCCCCATCAAAACCTTCTTCCAGGTCACATCTTATCTTTCTTTTGATTAAACCGTTCTTCATAGAATCTTGAAAAAGAGAACATCTAAGTCCATCCCTCCCAAAAGGCAGGATTAACCTTTTCTACATCAGTCCTAAGAAGTATTTGCCTAATCTGCTATTAAAAACTTCCAATTTGTAGGTCATCTATTTCAATAGTTATGTTTAGGAAGTTTTCCCTAACATTTAACCTATATCACTTTAGCTGCAACAGAAGCCTATTATCTCTTGTCCTCTCCACAGGGACTACATAGGATAATTTCCTCTCCATGGTAGCCTTTGACATTCTTGATGATCATTAATATGTCCCCTTTTACAAAGTCATCTCTTCTCTAAACTAAACAGCCCCAGTTCTTACGATCTTCAAATATTATGCTTTCCAGATCATCAATCACCTTTGTTGCTCTCCTCTGTACTCCCCTAAAATGCCTTGCACCTTTTTTTCAAGTGCAATCACCAAACCTGAGCAAAGGATTCAGGCTGAAGACCTGCTCAGGCTGAACAGAAAATGAATCTGTCTTGTATACAACAGCCCATTTCATATGTTTTACAGTACACTTTAGTCTTTTTCAATAGCATGGCACAATTGACATGCTCTCAGCTTTCTACTTATTATGTTTCCTAGATTTTAAGCTAAGTGCTACCTAAAATCTTGTGTTTGTGCAACTCATAATTTGCGAGAGACATACAAACAACTTAACTATAGTATTTTTTTTCCCCCAAGATCTCCCAAGGTAAAACATATTTTGTTTGCCTTGACCTGGCTTTTAGCTTCTATGAACTGACTCAGTCAACCAACCCAGCACAAAACTGTTCTACCAAAGAAAAGAACAAACACTTTTCTTCCGAATTAAACTGAATCAGATCAATAAAAGCTCCAACCTGGACTGCTGGAAGGGAAGAGAGTAAGCCACTCAGCTCTTAAGTTAAACAACTGCATGTGAAAATGCAACCTTACCACGTAAGTTTGCATTTTTCTTTATTTTTTTCTTTCATCTTCCATATATTTTTTTAGTCTGCAAATTTAATATAGGTAATCTGTTTTCTCCAGATCACTAATAAACAGATTCCAAGGAATCCTGCTTTCCACTTTGATTATAAACAATCCTCTTAAAGCATTTTGTTAACATTTTGTTAAAGTCTCTCAGAGTGCTTTAGCCAACTCCCTAATATGCTTCAGTGAATGCCATTAAGTTCAAATTATTTTAATGCTCCTAATTTATCTAAGTGGTCTCTAGTTGCTTGTTCTGTACTTGAACCCTTCCTTCTATGTCACTGATCATATGTAACCATATGAGCAAAGTTGACTGCTATGCTAGAGACAGAGTGAAAACAAGCATTCAAGCTCATTTCCGCTTTCTTTAGCCAAAGACAACCAACTCTTTTTCTTGCTTATTCATCTCTTGTTACTCTATTTTCATTAATAATTTTGCCCTTCATCATTTGCATCTCATTTAATGTTTTTTTTTTAATTTTGTCTTAAATTTTAGAACATGTTTATTTTTAGAATTTTTAGTTAGGTACTCCAAGAACTTGTTGAATAGGTTCTTTCCTGTGTCTATCTTTCTGAACAGGTACTGGAACAGACCCATTCCTGTGTTCTGGCAGTAATCACAAAAAGGAAAACCAAGATTATTCAAGATTACTTTCACCATTAGCTGTTACCTACAGATTTTCAACAGGTTTATCTCCTACCTGCCATTTATATTAAAGAAAGTAAAAAAACCAACTCTGGTATATAAGCTCCCTTTCCTTGAGTACAATGTATCCTTCAAAACTGTACCATAGTATTAACTATGAGTATTGTCCAAGTATTACTTCAGTCTGACACTGTAAAGGTGGATTTACTGAAATGACTCTGCATAAATCCTCTGACTTAACTGGCACCAGAATAGGGATAATGTTTAAGCAATAGTATTACAACTGCCATGTACAGCACTATTCAATATAATTTATCATATACGTACATAAGGACTACTCTTTACCTTTTCTACATTTATACTTGCAGTTCTTTTTTTACATGGCCAGTGACAGTAGTCATTATCTTGCCAATGATATATTCATTCAGGGATTAAGAATAATTCCTAGAACTTTTTCAGAGCCACTACTTTGTAAAATTTGGTGCCAGATTTCATACACAAGTTCAAGATACTGTATTTTTTTTTTTTTTGCCAAACTGGTTGCAGATTAAGCTCACCTGTTATTCAAGAGAGTCCATGAATTTTTCTAAAAATGATGTTATACTTTCTACCACTCTTCTAAATTATGTGTCATCTGGAAAATTTTCTGAATAATTTTATATTTTCTTCCAGATTTCATATGGTATTTTGAGAACTGGACCAAGAATCGACTCCAGAAATCTGTCTAACAATTCCAGAGTACTTAAAAAGCAGTCTTTTTTTTCCTTCATTTCAGCTAATAAAGGGTGTTACATCCACCTGCATTAAAACACGCACCTTACATACTATTATAAACTCAGCAGTTTATGCACATTTAGAAAGAAACAGAATGTAAAATTCGTCTGACAAAGAAGTGGGCACCTGAAGATGCCATTTTGGTAAGGTTTATGGAAGATAAACATGGAACTGACTTTCTGAATCTGAGTTCCACTGGTGTCATAAGATACGTAAAAGTTTGAAGTCAGTAGCTTTGAGTTCAAAGTTAACCATCTGTATTTAAGTACCTTCCCAAGTCGGAACGTCAAGAAGACTTTCCAAGTCAAAGGTCGGAACAGGTGTGTCCCCACCAAAGAATTCCATCATATGCCATGATATTTCAAATCCAGAAGCTTGCCCAAGTACACAGATGTAACTAAAGAATGTTTGGAAGGACAAATACTACCTTGTTTGAAAGAACGAATGCTACCTGTACAATTTATTTATATACTGGCATCCTTACATTACTACCATTCCTAAGGAAAACTAATTTTCTTGGGGAAAAAAAAAAAAATCTATATTGCAACAATCCACATGAAACACAAAACTAGTAAAAACATTTAAAACTGGAATGTTACCTGGAGATCTATATGCTACCTACTATAACATATTCTTACCTTCCTTTTCTTTGGGTTTTAAAGCTTTTTCTTCTTTTTTCTGCTTTGCTTCCAGCAGTTCACGTTTCAGCTGTCGCGCTTCTTTCCGTAGCTCCTCACTGCAAAGAGACAAATGTTTACAAGAATTTAATCTTCTGGGAATGTAAAGCCACTCAGGAGAAACAGAATCAAAGTTAATGGGCAGTAAATCTCTGATATAAACATAGGGAAGGTACTGACTCACTGGTCATAGAATCATAGAATCATTTAGGTTGGGAAAGATCTTTAAGATCATCGAGTCCAACCATCAACCATGCCCACTAAACCGTGTCATGAAGTGCCCTGTCTACGTGCTTTTTGAATACCTGCAGGGATGGTGACTCCACCACTTCCCTGGGCAGCCTGTTCCAATGTCTGAAAACCCTTTCAGTGAAGAAATTTTTCCTAATATCCAATCTAAATCTCCCCTGCCGCAAATTGAGGCCTGATGCTAGGAACATGGCTTAAAAATCAATTAGAAGCTAAGAAGGTTCATATTTTCATTAGCAGAAACAACAAAAGAACATAACAAATGACTTATTTGAAGACCCAATTAGAAATGTCAAGGACCTGAATAATAAAAGAAAGAAACCCCATTTGTATTTTTAATTTAACATTGTAATATTTAACCATGAGAACCACACAAAGAGAATTTGAAACAGAGCCACTGCCAAATAAATATTACATGTGTTATAAAGTTCCATTTATTGAAGTAATAAATCTTAGCATCCTGGATTTCTTAGACGGACAGGCAATGTAGTTGTTAAATGACAGAGACTTGATATGTATGTAAGCACAAATTATTAAATATGAAAATTCTTTTCATTTTACAAA
>VYZV01000639.1:4363-20326 GCA_013401275.1 Pandion haliaetus | reverse complement strand
TACCAAAACCTTGCCACACATACCCAATACACAGCAAAAAAACGCACATCTGGACACAATTAGCCCTGTGCAGCTGTCACAGCCAGGAAGTGGGACCTGCTGGTCGCCACTCCCCGGGCAGGAGCAGCGGGAAGGGATTTGGGACAGCAAAGGTGCAGAAGCGGTTACTTTCAACCCTTGAGTTTGCAGAGCTTCCCCCGTACTGCCTGCCAGCCACAGGACAAGTAAATGCAGCCACAAAATCAAGTATAAATCTTTTATTCCCATTCAGCAGAAAATGAGGGCAAATGCCCCAGGTTTCAGCAAAACAACTCCCCCTCCATTGTCTTTCCCATGAGACCATTTCTTTTGTATCTGATACCCCACTGAGATACAGGAGCTGAGCCTCCTTTCCCAGTTCTAACCTGTCCCTCTTATGCTGATGTCAAAAGATGTTCTTCCAGCTCTTTGCAAGGTCCCACCACCAAGCCACCTGGTGTCCCTGGGGTTAGCAGAAGGGTGCAGGAGGCCAGTGGCATGCTGAGCACCTTGTGATGCTGAGCCAGGAGGGTCTCGAAGGTCCAGTGCAGGATGCACACTGAGGCATATGGGACCTGAGCCTGGAGCTGGGTGGTTCAAGAGGGTTTCCGTTTCAACTCAAGGCATTATTTCACGTTATGGTGAGTTTTTTACAAAAACATAAAACCCAGAACATTTTCTGTAAAAGAAACCAAAGGAAAAACATTTGGGGACAAAACTATTTTTAGTGGAAAAGCTTTTGCTCTGCTCTGGAAATTGGAGACATGGCACAACTGGAGGGAACATGCCTGATGGGGACTAACAGGGCAAAGGTGGGAAGGTGAAAACATCCACATCCAGATGAAAATATTCACATCCAGGGATCCCAGCTTCACCTCTGTTGCTATGTCCACAAAACATACATCCTCCAGGCCAATAAATGTGGGCAGCTGCAGAGGTGGGACCGGAGGGATGTTGGAGTGAACCACACTCCTCTGCCATTCTCTCCCTATGCGAACCTGATGACTCGGACTCCTGGCTTCCAGAGCTGGAAAAGGCTCGAGAGCTGGTTTCAAGGCCTGCAAATGAAATCAGCCCTGTTCAGTCACCCATAGCTTGCCACAACACCAGGAAAGCTCAGAAGAAGCACAGGCATGGGACCCCCTCTTGCCAGGGTGATCTCACTAACCACAAGCATTCAAATAATCATAAGTTCAGAGTAAAAATAAACAGGGGGATCTTTACTATCTGAGCCTTTTGGCTTCACCTGCTTCTCATTTTCTAGCTAGTTTGTTTCTGCAAAAGGCATTTTGTTGGAAAAGGGGAGAGACCAACCTCTCTCTGCATGGTGCCTCTGCAGGGACTCAGGACAGTTGGTATCACGGTTTCTCCTGGATGGTCCTGGTGGTGTTGGTCAGCAGGGCATGGGATTTTCACAGCCCCAGGTCTGCATGAGCCCTGGGGTCATCACAAGGTGGGGGCTGCTCACATGGCAGCCCAGTCCCCAGGGTTGGGTGTGCACTGGGGCCATGTCCCAGGGAAGGCTTTTGGCCACAGGAGAAGGGGCTGTGGACTGTGAGAGGCACCAAAAACACCTGGTCCCAGGTAACGGCATCAGCTGGGCTGTTTTTGAGGCTGGGCAGAGCTCAGCCCGCAGGCAGGACCTTGGGCAAATCTTGTCCCTCCCTGGTCCGAGCTGTCTCCCAGCCTACTCAGGGCCTCTACGAAGCCCCTTTGGCCATATGCAGAGAGCCCGCGTGGAGCCTTACGGGGCTGCCTACAGGCAATAGTAGCAATGGTGAGGTGCGAGGCAGAGGTTACGCCGCACCTGCTCCTCCTCCTTCTCGTACTCCCCTCCACTCCTGTGCAGTGGCTGTGCATCTCCAGGATGCGTCCTGTACAGGACTGCTGGTTCTGCGCATCAATACCTCCTCCTCCTAGCCTGCGACCCTCCAGCACATCCTCAGCAAGGATCATCCCCCAGCAGGTCAGGGGAAGCTGAGCTGCAGGCACGGCTGCCCACATTGCCAGCGCAGGGGTGGTTGCTCAGACTTGCCGAGCACTGTTGATTTCCAGCAGCTCCCTCAAAGGCAAAGCGATGCCGGGGCCGATAGGAAACCGCTGAGTGAGCAGGGGTAGGGCGCGGGGCAGGTTATGCTGTGCCATGACTCAGCCCTGAGCTCGATCCCATTTATTTTCCACCCAGGCAGCCCAGCTGAGCGCAGGGCAGTTGCTCCTGGTTTGGGATAAGGGCAGGACTTGGCCGTGCAGTCCTGTCCCAGGGATGAAATGCAGTTTGGGTCACATGCCAGCGGGGCAGCCTCCCCCACCACCACTGCTTATACCACTCTGCATCCTTCATCCCCCATGGGCACTGGGCCAGCAAGGAGCTACCAGCCGCTCTCCTGCCCGGACCAGGATCAGAGCTGAACCACACTGTAAAACACACACATGGGTATTTGCCTCCAAGGGCCTTTCAGGTCTCTATTCTTTACCCGCTTGCCCTGCAGTTATTACCAGGAAACACAACTTCTTCAAGCAGCAGATGCCAGATTTTCAGCTGGCGTAAAGCAACATCCCCCAGAGCAGCCTCTGGAGCTGCACTGCTTTAGACCCGCTCACCATGTGGCACCTAGACCTGTATTTCTCGCGGGCAGAAGCTCACAGCTCAGCTCCTTAAAAATATTTAAGGGATTTCTTTAGTGCTGGGAAGGAAAGAGCTGATGGCTGGGAGTTGGCCTGGCAGGCATCTGGGGAAAGGCACAAGTGATGCGGAATCGTTCTCCTGCCAAGGAGCTCCTAGAAGGGACAGGCTGCTGATGCGGGAGAGCTCGTGGCCATGGGATGAGAGGTCAGAGCACTGGGTGGGGAGCTAGAGGATGCTCAGGTGCATTTCAGGTCTGCATCCCACCAAGCTGCACTGCATACATGTGTGAGAGGGAGAGATTTCTGATTAAAGCCAGTCTTTTCAAAGCTACCTCAGCCTGGGATATCAGATGAGTTTGAATAGAAACAGAGAGCTGAAACTCTTGAGGCTGCTTTGGCAGGCGTAACAAATATATATGTTACATGCAAAAAATGGTATTAAGCTGGAGTTATGGGGGAGCTCAGATATCAGTAGTTTGGGGTGAATAATATTACAAGGTCATTGCTATTAACTGAAACCCAAATGTTATAAATCCAGGAAATTCAGAGCTGAGGTTAAGCGTCAGGGAATTTCAGGCATGTCAGGAATGCAGAGATCAGGCACAAAACACCTGTAGAGAAACCGCGTCTTTAAAAGCGGGTTACATCTAATCCAGCCACAATGGGTGTATCATTCCTCTGGGTCATTGTGGAGCAAAGAAAGCACCTCCAGCAAAGCAGAGAAAAGCAGGGGGTTATATGATCATGAATCAACAAATGCATTTGCACACAGCTCCTGTGCATGGTTTTGTGCGGTCCAGCCTGCCTGCACATGTTCCTCCTGCTACACATGCAGGTTTTGGTTATTCTTAAGCAGAAGTGAGGATGTTTTAGAGAACCAGAGACCCAGGGGACTGAAAAAGAGAGAAAACCTAATTTTTGTGCCTATGAAGGGAAGGCTGGAAATGTGAACAACTTGTCTGAGTTGGCAGGGAGCCGGAGATGGGTGCCACAGAGTAGCTAGGGTGGCAGTGGGAGGACTACCCTCTTAGGACCAAACCACGTGGCTTTGGACTGGCTGGATCCATGCCCTTTCCCACACACTTTTCAGCCAGGGATGCTGCCTGGCATGGGGACAAGTGTTTCTGCCACAGGGACACATTTGGTCACAACAGCATTGGCAAAGTGGACACCGGCCCAGCAAAAGCCAGTGGGAGCTGGGGCCAAGCAGCCCACGTTGGAGAGACTGGAGAAGTTGCATGGGCCTGGCTGGATGCAGGAGCTGCCAGCTGTGGGCCCTGCACTGATGGGGCAGAGGGAGCGCGTGGGTTTGCAGCCAGGGTTGCGTCCAGCTCCCCAATGCTGGCAGGGAAGTGCCAAACAGCAGCGTGCAAGGGGTTTCACTCAAGGACACCTCCCCACTTCCAGCTGTCACCTGCTGTTTGCATCCAGTCTTTGCTACCATTGGAGCACCCCACGAAGCCTTTGCACTTGCAATTAATCCTTGGTAACAGTTTGCTCCCTGGATGTATGAGCGCTAACCCCTCTGGTGCTGGTGGCACCATGCTGGCTTGGTGGGTGAATGGGCGCAGAAGGGTTAAGTTGGCAGAGTGGCAGTTAATCAGACTGGAATCTGGTTTAATTGCAGGTTGCCTATGATCCTTGATGCCTGCTCTTACAAAGTGATGGAAAATGACAAATATTTATCCAGCTCTGGCAGCAGCCCTTTATCTTCCCACACTGTCATCAGGCTTTTCCAGCCCAGCTTTCAGGAGGGAAGAGTGTAAGCAGATACTATATAAGGGTAAAAGCTGGTTTGGGCAGCTGTCAGCTTTTGCATTCACAGCATTCCTGGGAGGAGAGGCTGGGGGAGAGGAGGTGTGAGACACTGAGGTAGCCCATGGGCACCCAGGTGCTGCTGAACAGGCTTCCTGGGGTCCGCACTGCCCAGGGTCCCCACTGCCTGGGAGGAGTAGGTGCCCAGTGCAGAGAGCATGGCAGAGCAGGCACCTTTGATGGGGTACAAAAAAAGGGGGAGTAAGTGCTCCCCTGCTTAGGGAGATATCTGTGAACCCTGTGTTGGGTGTGGGATAACCTGCAGTTATTCTTGAGCTAGGGAAAGCTTTTCTCACTGTTGCGCAGAGATGTGGAGTGGTGAATTATGCTGCTGCATTGCCCTCACCCCCCCACACCCCCTGTACCAGAGAAAAATGTCGTCAGGAAGACACAGGCAGGGGAAAGCAAGGCAGGCAAGCAGCTGCAGCTGCCATACAAGCATGCGCTGCTTCACTTAGGGTGACATTGTGACCATGGTGGTGGCCTGGTCCTGGGCTCTAACGGAGGGCCAAGCCCTCACCAAGCTTCTTTACACCCCATCTCCCAGAGCTCCGTGATCACCAGTGCATCCCAGTCCCTGTGGTGCTGAGCCCGGGAGCCCTGATTTTGAGGCAGGGGGCCAAGAGGGAACTCTGATGCCTTTTCCCAGCTCTCCTAAAAATCAACCTAGTTTCTCCCCAGCTGCCCAAAACTCGGGTGGTTGAGGGGCTATGCTCTGACCCCTCTGCAAAGCAGCTGCCCTCCACCCTCCTCCTGGCACTGCTTGCTGGGGACATGGATGGGTGCAGGGTGAGCCGCTGTGCTGCTGAACAAGGTGCTCGCAGGGCAGCCGGTCAGGCTTAGCTATACCAAACGCACGCACACAGCCCAGGCAAGGGGTCCTCATGTGGACTTAGCTTGGGGGGCTGCTGGAAACCCCCTCTTTTGCAGCACTTTTAGCTGCCTCCTTTGGAAAACCTGGGGTGGGAACATGGAACTGTGAAACCATCTTCTGCTGAACAGGACCTTCCCAGCCACAGCCAGTTTTTGGCCACCTCAGGCTTTCCAGAAAAGGGTTGTTTCCCCCTCAAAAAAAAAGAAATACACAGGAGGATTTGAAATCTCTCCCTCCACCAGATGCCTTCAAGGAAGCGCATTTTTAAATATTAGAAAGAAATAAATTGCATTCTGCCTCCTAGGGTTCGAGGGGTCCTTCGGCTACGAGAGAGCTCATCAGCCTTTCGCTGTTTATGGATTACCTTGCTACTGTGGGTTGCAATATTACTCTGAATGGGTTTGTCTCCCAGACATCCTGCAATATCTTAACTCCTGTCAAGCGCTGCCTTTCTTCCCTCCACAGTGCTCAGGGTTTGGACAGCTGCCAGTGTCCTCTTTAAACGTTACCAGAAGGGCTGGCAGGAATTCAGCCCTAACTCATTACAGGTCCCGCATACGTTTGGCTGGGGGTGAGGGCTGGCCTCTTTTGGGACCCTGACAGAAAATTTAAATTGAAATGGGAGGAGGGAGGCGAAAGAGCCCTATGGAAAAATAAAATTCCTGACAAGGATGTGTATATTAAAACCCCCCATTAGCTGCATTTCCTGTTGCAAATCAATAGCCCCGTCCCCTGCTGCATGGGCTGCCATCATTGAAAATGGCTCTGGTAGTTGCATGGATGTGCTGATGACATGGTTATCCCATGCATGCTCAAGCTGGGGATGGTGGGGGTTTTACACACCCTGAAATAGTGGCTTTTCTCCCCACCAGGGCAGCTCCATCCCCCCAGCTGATGCACCAGAGCTAAGAGTGTCCCCTGGGTGCAGTGGTCCTGGTATTTGATTCTGGTGACTCCTCATTTCCCCTGGTGCAGGGCTGAAATTAGGGGATTTCCTTCAACCTGAAGCTCTGCTCATCTCTCCTGTGCTGTTTCATCTCCTTTGGTGTTCTTTGCACCATACAAAACCATCATTGCTCAGCACTATTTAAAAACAGTCCCTGTACGAGCACTCCCCCTCTATGCTTTTTTCCACATGATCCCTCGAAACTGTACCCTGGAGGGACAGAAGCACCTGCAGAAATTGTTCAAGTAGAAAACAATACAAAAAAATGGGTATCTTATTTTTCCCAGAATCAGGTTTAGTTTCCGCCCAGTGCAGAGATCTGTTGGTGATTGAGTAACAACACACATATAAAATTACAAGTAAAAATAATAAATAAATAAACTAATGACAAAAATTTGAGCTACTAAAAGAGACATTCATTTTAGCATCTTTAAAACCCAGGGTGTAAATACACATGGAGGAAGGAATTCTCCATTAAATATTCAGCACCAAGATCCTTCAGCAGAGGTGGGGGAGATTGCAGCGGCTTCACCTCCAGATTGCCTTAAATTCATTTGCTAGATAGGTTCATTAAACTGATGCACTTGGGCTATGTGGACTCTCTTCAGTCAGGTTGCAGATGGTTAAGTGAAGGTGGTTGCACCAGCTTCTATGCTGATATGCAAATACCTGCATGAGGAGCTGCACCTGGTTAACTGAACCCAGCAGGCTTCATCCTTTAGCAAGAGCAAACCTTCCTACAGTACCTTCCAGCAAAGTCAAAGATGACAAAGGTTAACATCCAGGATAATTAATAGCCTGTTTGTTTGTTTTACAAGCAACCTTTTCAGATGTGCAGACCAGTCTCATCCATCTTAAACAGATGAGAAAAGGCACAAGTCCAATTAAAAACAAAATCATTGAATCATTTGCAAATCACCTTTATCTTCATCCTAAAGCTCTACCAAACATCATCACTATGGTGCTTGGCCCTCCTCTGTGTCTGTGAGCTGGGAGCAATTACTGAGAAGTGTGTGTTGGTCCCTGGTTTCTCCATGCCCCTGACATGGGCTGCGCCCACGCCAAGATGGGAAATGGGAATGCTGCCTGTGTGGGAGTGGGGCAATGATCACGGGAATGGGGGGATGATCACAGGATCAGGGAGATGACAATGGAAATGGGGCGATGATCACAGAAATGTGGAGAAGATCACAGCAATGATCATGGGAATAGGGAGGTGATCACAGAACAGGGAGATCACTGCGGAAATGGGGCAATGATCAGAGGAACAGGGAGATGACCATGGGAACAGGGTTATGCTCATGAGAGTAGAGAGATGAGCATGTTGGAAGTACCCTGCTTACTATGATGCTCTGCCCATTTAGCCCTCGATGTCATGCTGTAGGAATGGTGTTTTTGCACTTCTGGGAGCCATTTCTGTAGTATCCAAGAGCTTCAAGCTCTGTACTGTGGTTTTCTCCCACCCTTCCCTTGCAGTACCCACATTTTCCACCCACAGAGCTCAAACCAGCACCATTCACAGGGTGTGAACAAGCGATGGAGGTATTTTAAAAGTCATCCCATGGCTGAGTTGTCCCTGCTGGGATTGGCAAGTGCCTTCAGCGCTCTGCTCCAGCCCTTTGCTGATGTTGAGATTGCCCATGGTGTGTAGGGGAGACTGAAGCTTTCCGCACCCAGCCCAGGCACACTGCTTCAGGTCCCCGTCTGCCAGCTGGGTACACCTTCACCACATCGTCATTCTGCCCCATCACCCCTTGGGGGCTGTGACCAGGGGACAAGCTACACTAGCACAGCACAGTGCATGAAGGGGACTAGATGCTGCTAGCAGGATCCCAGTGCTCAGGCCAGCACCAGTGCCACAAAGGAATGAGCACCCTGACCGTAACAGGGATATGCAAGCTCATTTTCCCTTTGGCATCAAGTGAAGCGCTGGCATCTGTCTGACGATGGAGCTGGGCTCCGCAGCACTAATGTGCCATGTGGGTTGTGCCAGGGATTAACTGCTCCTCACCCTGCTCATCCTCACCCGCCCGAGGGAGTTTGTTCAATGGGACCAAGCAGGAATAGATCACCTGTCCCCCCGCCCCAGCCCAGGGAAGAGGCTGGCACATGAGTTACAAACTCAATGACCAGCTGATAGCTGAGTATTGGCTTGCTAATTAAACCAGCAGGGTTCAGTCAATCATTAAATTGGACTGAATTAAATTGAATTAGATGATGGCTGTCGACTAATATCCCAGGGTGAGCCTGGCTGCCAGGGCCCTGATGGGAATTCCTTGTGCAGCGTACCCCAACAGAGACAGCATGCTGCAATATGGGTGTGATAGGAGGATCACTAACTGCTTCCCCTTGCAGGAACATCACACAGGAATAATTTAATTTATCTCCCAGCCCGTATGCACTGGACTCAGCTGCTGGGTTTCTAGGGGACAGGGTTTCTCCAGCTGGCCCTTAACCAGTGTCAGGAAGCTGGCGTCCACAAGGCCTGACCCTCCTGCTTTCAAGTCAAAGATAAATAGCCATGGAGGAGGCTTGTACAGACCAACTGGCTCCTTTGAATGTAATATAATAAAACAAACTCCGTGTGATTATTGATAACAAGAGGTGACCACCCTCCTCCTTTTTTGGCCTACTATCATGCTCCTTGCACAGAGACAAACTGGACCAGGACAGAGATCCTTCATGCCTGTGAGACCAAGAAGTGAAGTATTAGCATGAATGGAAAGAGCGAGCTGCAGCAGAAGACACATCCTACAGCCACTGGGTCTGTCACAATCTCTGCTGGACATGGGAGATGCTCCTTTGCCCCAGCCTCTGAGCTGTCCTGAGCCAGGGAGTGACGAGAATGTGCCCAAAGCAGGCAGCAGGTCCAGCCTAGACCATATCTCCTGTTCCACAGCAGAAACTGTATTTTGCACCCTGGGGGAAGCACTTCCACATCCGTGGTGAAAATCTCCAGGCAAAAGCCTCAAGGCCAGCCTTACAGGACAGTAAAGCCACTGATGAGCCCCAGAGCAGTGGCTGGAAAGTAGCTGTGCTGCTAGAGCTTCTGAGCAGGACGAGTGGTTCTCCGATCTGCCGGGATCAGACACTCTCCCTGGTGTTTGGGTCCACTGATGGACAACGGGACGGGCTCCTGCTGGCCTGAGTTATTTCTTCAAAACCCGAGAGGAGCTGATGTGCCAGGCTGCTCGTGAGCAGGCGGTAGCTATAAAAAGCCCTGCAATTGCCTTCCAAGCTGGTGATTCAATAACAAAATGCAAAAGTAATATTAAAGCTGCCTGCTGTGCCAACTGCTGGCTGTCTGCAGCAATAAAAATGCCGTAAATCAGCTCCAATTAAAGACTGCACAGAGTCTAACAGGAGGCTCCAACTGAAGCTGGGAAAACCCCCGGTATGCTGAAATCACTGGAGCAAACCCTGCACGCCGTTGCTTGCCACTTGCAGGGGACTGGAGATGGTTGGAGGGTGCAGTGCTGCAGCCTGGCCCTGGAAATGCACGCTTTTGAAGTATGAGAGAGTTTTACAGGGTTAGGAGAGCTGGCAGTACCTGTGCCTCATGTCCAAACACGAGACAGGGCTCAGGAATGCTTTTCTGTGGTTTTCTAAGCAGACACAAGCTCTTGGGGTCATGTCTGAAGAAACTGAAGTTGCTGCTAGCCCTGGAGACTGCTGGCAGTCTGGTGGGACCTGTTGGTGCACTTGGACATGTCCATGGCTTCCTCAGGTGGACCCTGAGGAGCTCACACCTGCTTGCAAGACAGGGAGACATCCCAAACACATAGTTTGTCTTTAAAAATGGGCCCTAGCCTCCCAAGGCACCCCCGCAGCCATCAGATCTCTGCTCTTGGTGGAAGGTTTCTCCCCTGTGGTCTGTCAGGTGCCATCCTCAGCTCAGTTTTTGGCCATTTGCTCCTTGGAGTGGGCCCTGAAGGGTTTTTCTCCTCCATGGAGCTTTAGGGCATTCAAAGAGCCCCTGAGGGCAGGTGGGAGGCAAGCAAGCAGAGCTGCGATGCACAAGGACAGGCTTGGTTTCCAGTGTGGGTCCCATTCTGTTCCAGCAGCATAGCCCGTGGGCTGAGGAACACTTGGGGCAGCCCTGGCCCAAATGTCCCCTCAATTGTCAGCATCCCACCCACCCTGGCATGGTCCTGGCGTGTCCCCCTGCAGAAAATGGCCAGCTCTGCTGCGCCTTTGCTCCTCATCCCATGGGTACGGCCAAGGCTTCCACTGAGGGTGCTGGATATGCCCTGACAGGAACTTTTCAGCAGTGTTTCTTCTTTGCTGATCCTTTAACTGGGTAAAAAATGGATGGGTTTAGTTAAATCTCTGCCAGAAAGGAGTTATTGGTCTCGGATGGAGGTTCTGGCCCAAGAGGAAGGATTTGGTCCCTTCAGCCCGGCCAAAGGCCACTGCAGGGTGGTGAGAAACAAGCCCTGGGCAGCTGCCCTCTGCCCTCTCCCCAGCCACGACGAGAGCTCAGCTCTCCCACTCTGGGGCTTTGGTGCAGGGAACTCTTTCAGCGACAGCCCCTCGATTTCTGCCCAGACCCTCCAGCACCCAGCCAGCCCAAACCCTGGACCATGCAGCGGACTCGTGTTCCTTGGCATCACTTTTGTATTTGTATACAACAAATCTCAAAAAACCCATGCTGGGTTTGCCCAACTATAAACTGGGCATTTAGTTCAAATTAGAAAACATTCTGTGAGCCTTGGCAACGTGGGCAGAGGGACAGGAGAAGGAAGGTGAGGGGATAAATACGGTTTCCAGCCAGGGTAGTCAAGGCAGGTGCTGTACCAGTACTGATGCACGAGCCCTGCCTATGGGAAATGGAGATGGGGCATGAGGGAGGTGGCTACAAATAAATCCCACTTCCAAAATGTGAGGAGGGGAATCTTTCCCATCAGGAGAGGTATGTGTGACGTGCTCATCCTGCTGGTATCCAAGCACCTAATCTTGCACTTGTGCTGAGTAAAGGCCAGTTTTGGACGAGGCAGAGATCCCCAGGGAAATGTGCCCTTTGCAAGTGGCTCCATGGGAAATCTCCACCATTTTCTTTATTTTTTTTTAAGTCTGTAAATCCTAGCTAGGTTGAACTAGATGATCTTCTGAGGTCCATTCCAGCTTGAATTACCCTCTGATCCTACGATGCCTAAGAAATTTTTCTTATGGCCTTTCTACTATATAATGGCTAAATCCTTTTCCCTCAAAAACAGTACTGCAAGAAGTGCTTCCGCAATGCAAACTGGTGTAACTGGGATGATAATCTGTCCCAGTGAACTGCAGGCTCCCAGCTAGCCAGAAGTAAAAGGGCAGCTCCCCAAACCTGCCGCACGTGGTTTTCCCAGGGACAATTTCCGATCTCAGGGTGTGGTGAGCGAGGCGGGGGAGGACAGATCTCGCAGACAAGTTCCTGCTTCGAGGGGAAAAGGGAGGTTCAGATTTCTGGCTGTTTTTAAGCAGAGACTTGTGAATGAGCCCTCCTTTTCCTTGAGGGAAGAGAAACCCATGCCAAAACTTTGCGTGGAGGGTGGAAGGCATGCTTGCAAAAATCCTGCTCTACCTTCCCAGCCTCCACTCCTTCCCAGCTTGATGGATGGAGGACAGGAGAAGGCAGAGAGACAGCAAGGAGCAGGTGAGCACCAGTCCCCCATGTGTGTCCTGGTCTCTCCTACCATGATTGCAGCAGGATGATCTGAGATGGATCTCATCCCGGATGCTCCGCTTCAGCCCTTCATGTTTGAAGAGGCTCAAGATGTTCTATGGAGTGTCTTGGCTTCCAGCACAACCTGTTAGAAAATGGCCATGCATTTGTTGGAGGCTTGCACAGAGGGAATGCAAATCTTTCACTCTGTGCTTGGATCTTGACTCATTTGCTGCAGAGGTGGCTATTTTTGCTGATCTGACATCAGGTTCACAGCAGCCTGTCCAACCAACTATTGTGCAATCCCCTTTTGTGAATAAGAAGCAGACTTTCCATTCCTGATTTAGCTAACTTTTTAAACTCTCCAGGACTAAAATATATGATGGGTGAGACAATGAAGCTCATATTTGGTGCTGATCCCTGCGCGGCACCCTGGAGAACACCTCCTGTTTCAGAACGTTTCCTATTGCAATATGAGATAAAATAAATGACACAGTCCTGGAGGACAGCATGCTTCAAGAAATAAGTGTAACCTCATCTTACTGTAATTTATTACATCTCGGAAAGCTTTGAAACTCAAGCATTAAGCATGAGGCTTGAATTTCCAATTCCTTTCAAGCTTCTCCCATAGAAATGTTCACTATAAAGTAGTTTTATTGTGGAATAATTTTACTTTTATTCCTACACTTCTCTGTGTTTTGATCCCATGCAACAAAGCAGCCAGTTTTTACATGAGCAATTCTGCCTTTTTCTCACACCTTCCTTCTGAAGGTGTCAAAGCACTTTATACATCAAATGTGATCTCATCTCTGACAAGGCAAATGGGCATAACAAAGTCTCTTCCCTTTGCAGGGTTAGCGAAGGCAGGGAATGTACCGTGGCTACCCAAAGGCGTAGCAAGTCAGGATTTGAACTGGAAACTGAATCCGCATAGATCTTATTCACATAATTGTCACCACTAAGCACAGACCATCTCTGTGCATATGCAACTCCTGCATTTAAATGTTTAATTCAAAACCCTGTCTCAGTATTGTTCAGTACTTGAAGTTGTGGAGGAAAAATTTGACCCAGAAAGATGCTAAGATGTCCTGCTTTGCAGAGACGTGGGGCTCCTGGGGGAGGCCAGACCTGGGTCTGTAAGTCTTGGAGATGCGCCCAAAACCTGCTGCAGTCAGAAAGCAGGGCAAGGAGGGAGGACGCCAGTCTCTGCAGGAAGAAAAGATGTCAAATAATCAAGGAATAAGGGTTGTTTCGCTTATTTGTGGATGCTGGTAGGGACATGGGACAGGACAAACAGCTGTTGGATGTAAGTTGTGTGTTTTCCCCTTGCAGAAGTTCGCTCTGCCCAGCAATGTCCAAACCAGTCTGGGGATGGAGGCATACATCACCCAGTATGGAAATTAACTTTCCAATACATGACACCAGTAGTAAGACCTCTAAATTAGAAATGAATGGAGCATTTTTTGCCTAAATCCTCCTCGTTGTAAAAACCTCAAGCACTGCTTTAAGCCTAAATGGTTCTTATTTACCTACTCGGGTTCGAGCTCTGGAAACACCCATGGGAACATGCTTTGCCTTCAGCACATGCATGCCCTAGTAGCAACGGTATCATTAGCCTTCTGTTTAATGGTAGGGAAACAATTTGAGGATTAGGGACCGGCTGAGCTTCTATTTCAAATAAAAATCCTTTATGAAAGATGTTTCTTTCTGCTCTTTCCAGTCTCTGCTCTTTCGAGTCTCCTGGAGAAGGTAGAAATACCATCTTTCCCTGTATGTGTTAAAGACATTGAGTGGATTTGGGGAATTCCTTCCTAACACCGGCCTCGATAAAAATAATTGTGTGATAAAAATAATAACTCAGTGCTATAACCCTGACATGCTCCACGTGGCATCTACAGGATCCTCAAAGATTTTCCATGGAATTAATTTTCTAAAAGAAACTAAACTCTTTAAACAGCTCGTCTCTAGAATAATGTTTTCTGTGAGATGTTTCTATTTTTCTTTTAAAAGGATGCTGCATGCCTAAAAATGGAAGTTTTGTGACTGAAGCCCGAAGCAGCGTGATGTGGAGGTGCTGACCTGGAGCGTGAGGATGTTGAGGTGTGGGTGCTGTGCCATCCTGATGCCTCAGCCACCCCGAGGGGTGACCATAACCTGTGCACGATGCTGCTCCTTGAGTGCATGGTTTTCCCAAACTGAACAAAATACTCATCGGGCTGCTCTGTTGCAAAGCCCTGGCACTGCCAAGGAGCTGGCATTGCTCTGTGAATGCTGGCTGAGCATCTCGTGGAGACCTGATAGCTGAGCAAGGAAAAATTGTAAATTTTGGGAGATGCGGCATGCTGGATGCCTGTATTTAAGCAACCCAAATTCCGCGTGGTGTTGGCCTTGCTCTGCTGCCTACAGCTGCTCGGGGCGGCTCTCCACGCAGCTTAGCCGTCCAGGCCCCGGGAGTGGCAGTCCTTGCAAAGCAAAAACAGCTGGGGAGTAACCAGTTCAGCCTTTTGGCTTTCATCTACCTGCGTTTGCGAGTCAACACCCTTATTTTTCGGTGAAACAGGATGTACGAGACCTCCCACTGAAATGGTAATTAAGAGGGAGACTTTCATATAAATCCAAGTGCCAGGAGTGTACTCCGAACTGATTTGTGTGCAGAGATGAGCAGAGATGACCGAATGATTTCCAGCTCCGTGCCAGGAGCCTGGTTCCCCACGGTGCCTTATTGCCTCCCTTTTTGAACCAAGCAACATATCAAAAAATGCTAAGTTGTATCGAAATGGCAGGTACTGCTTTGAAACATTTCCATTTGTGCAGGTAGTCCATAGAAAGTCCTGCTTCCTAAGCACAGGGGAAATGGGAGAGATCCTTCCTCCTGACCCCAGGCCCTGCCTGACACCCTCAGCCCTTCTCAGGATCCCCTGCTGCAGCTCCATCCCACGCCAAGGCTTGATGCTTTTTTCCTGCCACATCTGTCTGCTCCTTGCCCAGCTCCCAGTCTTGTTCAGAAGGATCTGACAGAAATTCCTTCCACCAAAATAGCTCTAATTCCTGAGCCACTTGCATTTGCATTTGATCTGGGCGGAGGAACGAAACCCACAGCTTGGGCAATGGGAACCCTTGATGCTCTTAGCTACCTGCTCACACGCAGGGCTGGAGCGAGCCGTGGTGGTTGTGGCAAGAGGTTGTGCCCATTCCCCGGAGGTTGAACGCACCATGTGTGATCCCCAAGAAGCTTTCTCAGCCAGGGAGCGAAATATGGGAAAGATTTTGCAAAAAGCTGGGAAGGCCATCATGACGTTGAAGCTCTCCATCTCAAAATCCCAGGCAGTGGCAGCGCTGGATCGCACAGGCCAACAGCCCCCTCCGAGGCATTACATCTGAAACCCACCCTGCACCAATTTTAAAAGCCCATGAGACTCTCAGAGATGCTGCAAATAGCTTTTTTTCCCCATGCTGCAGCCCCCTGCCTACCCACCTGATCCACAAAAGGTGCTGGCAAGCGGGCAAGGGCTCCAAAAAGCCTCAGGATTATGTTTAAGGAAGGGGAAAAACATGCCTGTGAGTGCAAGCTCGGCCGGCCAGCCTGGGGCTGAGAGCTCTGGGGCTGTTTTGTGGTGGCTGAACAGCCGCCATGCAGGAGTGGGGCTGCAGAACCAGCCCAGAGCTACTCAACCGGATCCGGGGGGCTGGGAGACCACCTCAGGTTTGCAGCGAGGGTTGGGTTTTTATTGTTTAGTCAGGGCAATTAACCCCGGGAGCAATTACTGACGGCTGCGGCAGAGTTTCTAGAACTGGAAATTTGAAAATCGGGTCCAGGTGCTTTTCCGCCGGACCGCCATCCCACCCAGGGCCCGGAAACCAGTGAACAGCCACCTCAGACAGGCAGCGCTGCGGAGAGCGTGAGGCGACCCCGACCCCCAGCGCGGCGTCGCCGGAGCCCGGCGGGCCGGCAGTGCCCGCTGCCAGCGCTCGGGGACGCGTTTCCCCGTTATCTCTCACGTCGTTGGAAGCCGGCCCGGGGGCCGGGACCTGAAAAACCCT
>VYZV01000638.1:333-16510 GCA_013401275.1 Pandion haliaetus | reverse complement strand
CGCCGGGGAGGACCCCCCGCCGCCGCCCCGGCGTGCCGCCGCTCACGCCAACATGGCGACGACTTCCAGCCCCGAGCGGCTACCGGGGCGGGGCCTTCCCGAGCTATTGGCTGCCCATTGGCTGATCTCCGCCGAAGGACTCAATCAGAGGAGAATGGGGAGGAGGATGAGGGGAAAGCTCAGCCAATGAGCGGGTACTTCCTCACGCGAGGCGACGTCAACCCCGGAGCCCCGCCCCAGAGCCCGTCGTGCACGGCTGCGGCGCCCTTCCGCGCGCGCGCGCGGCATGCTGGGAGCGCCCTTCCCGGAAACGGAAGGGCGGCAGGCGGGCAGGAAGTGGCGCTAGACCGGTAACAGGGCCGCCTTCTTTCCCCGCCTCGGGGCCTGGGACGTGCGGGCCCGGGGCCGTTGCCCCAGCGCTGCCCGCCTCCTCGAGAGTAATGAGGGAAGCCGGCGGTTGTAGGGGGAGGCGTGTTCTCTGTCAGAACCGGGGAGGGTGGGGGCGGGTTGCGCCCTCCCCGCGATCCCCCGGCAGCGCTTCGAGCACGGGGTAGTGGGCGGCCAGGCCATGGCGGCCTGCCTCCTCGTCTCCAGCCCTCGGCCCCTCCGCTCCTTCCAGCTCACGTCAGGCAAATGTTTTTCAGCGCAGTAAGCTAACTTAGGATTCTGGGAAGAGAGGGAAGGGAAGGGACCAAAGCATGCTGAGGAGCCTGCCCTAAAGAACCCGGACCCTATTGCAGGCCGAATGACCAATCAGTACTATGAGAAGACAGAGAAAAACCCGCAGCAGTACCTGCAAGGTGGAAAATTAGTTACGTATATTACCTAGCATACGCTACATAAATACACCAATTAATTTGAGAAACAGAACCTCAACACCTCTGCATGCTGGCCTCAGAAGTCTCCAGCTTGTTCAAACAGGAGTGTTCACAAGTGGTGAAGGCTCCCACGGCAGGCAGGACTAACTCTAGGGGCTCAGAGGACCATACTCTGGGCTCAGAGCCCTCTTACCACCTAACAGCTAGGAGGAAGGTGCTGTAAACGGACATACGGGAAGCAGATACAGCTGTTGTCATCTTCAGGTTAAACTGCATCCACCCGTGGTAAGGTGAAAAGTGCAGTGCCTAGAAAGAATGTTCTTGGCTTAGTGCTCATTTTTTCTGTTTCTGTCTGGCCTTCGAGTTGTTTCTTGGCCCATTTTCTAGCAACTTAAGTCCATTTTGTAGGATTTTAGCTGCAGTAAGACTGCCTTTCTCTCCTTTAACAGACCAAACCAAGTTAAATCCAGGTGTACTCAAGTAGCCTCAAGTTTGTCCTTCTGGGGTATGAATTTGTATCTTGGAAAAGTGGCTTCATTTTATGCTGTTACTAAAATTGACTATTGTATGTTTTCCAAGGAAAGGATCCAAGAGGCAGCTAAGCTTTTAATAAATAATTCTTACTGATCATAATGGCCTGGCAATCAGAGAACACTAGGACGAATGCCAGGGAGAACTGGGAATGCCAGTGGTTTAGATTGTAATTCTGTCCCCTCTGGTCATAAAATACTTAGTCCGGTGAGGGGTTGCTAATAGGGTAAGTAACCGACAACTTCATGTAGAGAAGGGGTCTCAAAAATACCTCAAATGTTAATAACTCAGAGGGTAATTAAGTGATTTTATGAGAAGTTTCCTTAAAATGATACATCCAGTGAGCAAGCTACAGAAAAGTACTGAGACCGTAAAATGCAGTTTGATCATACAGATAACATGCTTTGAGTACCACCGCACAAGTTTTTCAAAAGATACAAGTCAGGAAGGCCCTAAGTTCACAAGTGATTAACAAAACACTAGCTGTTGTTCAAAATGTACATACAACATCCTTCAAAGATCGAGAAGCACACGGACCACGATTTATGATTGTTAAAGGCAATTCGTAAGTCAAGATACGGCTGCCAGCTTCTCCAGAAAATGGTACTGGTATTTCTGCTGCTGTAATTGATGTAAGAGTTCTCTGCCTGCCTGTGGACAGGTGAACAATTCATCTGCATATAAGAGGAAGCTTAAAAAAAGAGAAATTTATGAAGAGGGCACGGGCTCACAGACAAGTCACTAGCATAGGCGCTAGCTACCAAGTTACAGCTTTTAGTGAGAAGAATTGAAATTACCACAGGCAAAATACCTCCTTTAAGCCTGACAAGGTGACAGTGCCCTGAATTCATTAACTTACTATTATGATGGAAATATTTGTCAGCACTTCCAAAGATGATAACAACCCAAATGATGGCATTAATTAGTTTCAGTGACTGTTACGGGGTGTTTATGGTCCAGTTAATAAATTGGGAGGCATTAGTGAGCACACAACAGTGGTGCCTACAAAGTTAGCTTAAACTCCTATCATTGAAGAATTACAGAGTTTTAATTGAGTACTCAAACCTTGCCCTAAGCAGACATTCGTAGACCTAAAGTGGACTTCATAAAAGTAAGGTAGCATAAATAACACTAAAAAACACTTTTGTAAGTGATACATACAAGTGGTGGTTTGTGGAAAACTAAAAGTGGTGCGCTTCCTGCTTCTGACAGTCAGGGAGATAAGACAGGATCCAAGATGAGAGAAGCCGGCTGCCGTTTGATTTATGCGTAGCAAAACTGGTTTATCTGCTTACTATACTTACATTAACATAGCTATGTAGCAGTTACAAGATCATAAATTGATGATTTTTATACTGGGAATTGTTTTCTTCTGACCTAAATTCCAACCTCTGCTGAGGGTATCTTGAGTGGATACGGTAAGACCCATTCTTTTGCAGTTCAGTCTATAAAAGTTGGGTAAAGCTTGTCCGTGATAAACAAACTGACTGTTAGTATTTCTGAATGTGTTATCTTTAGCTATTTTAGGACACAAATTGTCCTTTTTTCTGTTAAAATACGAATATTACATATTAAATATTATATTAAAAATTATATTAAATATTCTTTAGCATTATTTGCATCCCTGGCTAATTTACAACAAGTTTTCTGTAGAGGTTTTTGGTGTTTATTTGGCTTTTGTTGTTTTTCAAGTACAGGCCTGTGATGTCTTTCTTTGGGGCAGGTTCTTTGGTCAGCCCCGTTCTCAGATCGTCTGCTGAAGGATCAGCAATGCACACAAACACCGCTTTCCAGCCAGATGGAGCCCGCTCCAGCGTATGGGGTTGTAGCTTCAGTGCAAATCGGCTCAAGTACTCAAATCTCTAGTTTTTGTAGTTATGATGCAGTGTTCTCAACTTTTGCCAAAAGAGTTTAAAAATATTTTCAGGCAGATAGTGATTACAAACAGAAGCACTGAAAACAAAAATATCACTATTCTATTTTTCAGTTTTTACACTAGCCTTGTGATTTTTTTAATGCCGACGGTTGACGTTCTGCATATTGTAGTGTGAATGGTAGCTGCTTCCATATCTTTCTTTTTTTTAAAATTTTTAATCCTACTGTTTCTGTTAGTCTTCCCATAATTTAACTTTCAGGATGATTTCTTGCTAAACTTGTATATAGGCCTTATACTCAGGGAGAGCAGAGTCAAGTTCACGCTATTTTAAAGACTAAGCAAATAAAGAATACAGATGTCTTTTGCAAAAGAAAAGTTGTTCTTATTCTTTATGAGCAACAGAGGGTCTTGACTGGAAAAACTGTCACACTTTTGATGCTTTCTATATTCCACAGAAAACTAGCGTGGAAAATAGCAACCATTGAAAATTCACATACTATGCACATATAGTACATTTTAAAAATGCCTTTTTCCTAATAAAATTCCTATTCTGCAACACAGACAATATAAGCCCCATGCAGAGTCCCACAAGTTAGGCACATCAGCCTGTTTTGAAGATGAGATTGCAGAATTTGTGCTCAAATCTTTAAATATTTACTTGTCAGTAAGGCTGAGAGCAGAGGCTGCTGGAGAGAGGAGGCTCCTTACGCTTTATACAATGATAACAGCTTTCTTCCTGGCTCCCTCCCAGGCTTTCCCTACACGAAAGACATTCAAAACTTTCTACCTGCCTGGTGGAATTGTCTAAAGCAGGAGCTAAGCATTTTGAGATCTCAAACTCTTCTCTAACCTGCTGAGCAGGCCAAATCCACCAGCCAAACTTGTCCAAGATGACATTCCCTGTGGCCCTGCCCTTCTGTTTCTGCACATCCCTGTCACCAGACCCACTAACTGCAATTGGAGACTTGGTACAACAGAGAGCAAGTGCATGCAGTAGGAGCCTGATTTTGCAAATATATCTGCATAAATGCGTTGTAAGTACAGTTTTACGGGGAAGTGGGAGAAGGGATCCAGGGACACTCCTTTCTCCATCTGCTCTTCACTAATGCTGGCTGGCATCCTCCCCTGAAGTCGATTGCTGTTTCTAAATAAGCCTGACTGACGCGCAGATGCGGGACTGAAGCGTGGTGCTTCACTACGGGGGAAGCACCGAGGACAGAGCCAAACAACTTGATGATTACGACCAGACTGAAGCCTAGTGCCTGAACTGGTTTGTAATCTTTCTGCTTATGGTAATCGGCCTCAAGGGCCAATCTCGTTAGCTCCTGTACGCAACCCTTAATTTATGGATGTGTTCCCCCTACGTTGTATTTCAATACCAAAACACAGATGCGTGCTGCCACCCAAACCTAAAGGCAGGTGCCCAAAAGTGTGTGGGTAGAGTAACTTCAGAGGGACTCTTAGATAAGGGTGGGGAAGCAGAAGCAAATACAGGGAAGCAATGCAGACAAAGGATGTGGTGAAAACGGGCCCTGCGAAAAGCTGGGAGGGGACGCACCTCCTCTAGGCTGAAGAGAGAAGGGGGGACTGGAGGTGTGAGTGGACACCCTCGCTTTCCCTTGCTCTTTGGTTGCTTTTGCACTGGGAGCTGTGCACGGCGCTTGTAAACGGGATTGCATCGGGGAACTCCAGCAGCCATCCTTCATTTCTGGTTTACTGCTCGAGCCAACAAAAGCAGCGCTGTGCTTGCTACGTATTTGTGTTAGCCAACCTAAATTTCAAATCACCCTGACTGCTGTATTGAAGTGGACTGATGTGATAGAACTCCACGGCAATTTCATTAGTTTCACACTTTGGAACCCAAATATAGCCTCAATTCCTTTGCTTTTTTTTAAACCTAAAACTTAACACATTTCTAATATAAACACTCCACTTGACAATTCTACAAGAGCAGAAGTGATCTGATACAGCAATAGGCATGAGACTATCAGCATACAAAAGGCCACGTCAAGGTCGATGATTAAACACCATCATGTTTATATACGTTGTATTTAGCCAAAAAGCAGTAAGCTAAAGTTTAATACAGAGAGTGAACCACACTGTAAATTGAATCTCAATTAACATCAAGTTTATCTGGAATCTATGAGCCTAGCTCTTGTCAAAGCATAATCATTTTTAATTATAAGAAAAATCTGAATACTATACACAAATAATATTTTAGTCATGAAGAGGTAAAGTAGGTTCATAGCTCACAGGAATACGCTGATGCAATAAGCTATATATTACATCAGAATGTCAATGCAAAGCGTTTAGCCAGCGTGCCTGCACTGATACAACAAGCAGCCCATAGTCCTGATCCCACAGATCAGCTGAGCTTCAGCAGATAATCAAAACAGACATGAAACATCAAGGTATTTATAAGCCTGTATTCATATAAACAGAGTTTTATCTACAGACTGCAAACATAATTTGAAAAAGAAACAAAAAATTGACACATCTGTGAATATCGTATTAAGCAGTAAAACATTCCTATCGCTGGTTGCTAGCGCACACGTATGGTGGCACAGTTTGTGAAAATCATGGAGCTATAGTAAAGTTAAGTCTCCACTGTGTTGACTGTACTGCTCAAACTATTCTCAAAGGCTCTGCGAGCCCCAGCTCTGTTTGAAGTTGTGAATTAGCAAAAGCTGCGCAGTCTGCATTCTTGTGTGTTATAGCATTATACTTATTATTATTATTAAAAATCACCCCCATTCTTTTCTTACCGCAGGTAGCTGCTGTTACTGGTGGGATACTGGTGATGGTGATAATGTTCGGGCTGGCTGTGCCAGAAAAGCATTTTGGGATGAGATGAAGCGTTGTGCTCAGCTAAGAGATGGTCACTGCAGTGATGGGAGAGAGGAAAGAGAAAAGAAATAGACACATTCAGATTAAAGTTGCAGTTGGGTTCCTCTCACACCTTTACATTTAGCTGCTGCCAGCAAGTTTGCTGGTGTCACTCTCCAGAAGAGGCAAGTGGCTGAAGCCTTGGCCGGTCTCCACCTACCCTCCCTCCTGCTCCCCAAACTTGCTGCGCTGTTAGCTGCTGCCCAGCTGCAAGGCTTCACTACTAGCTGATGTGGCATCAAGTGCAGCTCAGACCTCACCAGCATCCCTGTTGCTCTCCTCCCCTCCCTCCGCGCTGTCGGAGCATCACCGAGCAGAACTGCGTGTTACAGAGCCAGGGGAAGGAGCAATTTTAGAGCCTTTCTGCCTCGGAGAGGCATGTGGTACCCTCCTTACGCAGTCCATGCAGGCGTGACTGACTGAAGAGAAAAAGAAAAAAGGTGGAATATACAACGACCTCCTTAAGGCAAGCGAGATACCTTCTCAGTAGTGTTTAGACTGTATCCCCTTTGCCGGGTCACTTTGTACCTGTTCAAGTAGCACGCTGCTACGGAGTACAACTTTATAGTCGCCTTCTTGCCATTAAAAAAGGTTTTAAAAAAACCCCAATGAAAACACTGTCAAACTGCAGTAAAAATAGTTACTCCAGCACCCACCCACATCACCCCTCACACACACGCTTTAGGGAAAAATCGTATTCGGATACAAACCAGCTGCTTGGTGCACTCATACCTCAGTGCGATTTGCTTGCCTGGGTTTGCAGCCAGGATTGTAGTATCTACTTTTAAAACACACAAAATCGTGCTGGTTGATCCTGCCAAGACCTTGACAATCAGAAATAAAAGGGGGCACACATTGAAAAAACTCATCTGAAAATAGTTACCTGCAGAGGGCACCCATTCCACTTGAAATAGGAAGGACTACTGACAAATAGTAGTAGGTTTTTTGGTGGTGGTTTGTTTTCGTTTTTTTTTGTTTTGTTTTGTTTTTTAAATACCACCCCCACACAAGCACACATTGCTTGTTCCCTGCAGTTCATTTTATAGAAACATACTTTTAAAAGGTAGTGCAATATTGTGACAACATTCAGGCTATGAAAATCAAAATATCAAAGGGCAAGGTCCTGGAAAACAAAAAGGAATTATTTCTTATTAGAGTGATAGTAATATGCAGCAGTCAAAAAAACCTTCAAATAAACCACATTGTTGGCTGTTTTTTCTCGTAGCATGAGGCAGTTCTCCCTTAACTTACCATTCTTTTTCAACATCAAACACCACAAACAAAAAGCAAAAGCCAGAATAATAATAGAAGAGGAACCGTAAACACGGGAAGAGAAAGAAACACCCGCAAGAGACACTGTCCAGAAAAGCAGACAAGAACTGGGACTACTGGTTTAGTGATTCTAAGAGATTATTCTCTTGCAAGAGGCACCTGGGTGCCTCAAGGAGGACTGTCATAGCACAGACCTGCTTGTGTGCACAGATCGATCTTTGCTCCAGCAAGGATGAGAGCTGGAGGAGTCTTTTCAAGGTTAGTTTTTCCAGTTACGTGTCTATGTGTAACTGCAAACTCTTAATAAGGACCCTCCTAGCAGATGTAGAGGGCTGGACGAGTCCTAGTGATCACTGCTGCATTTTTTTAATAATTAATTTGATCTCAGTGACAGTAGAAAAACAGTACATATCCTGCTATCCCATTTGCTCCATCTACTGGCAAGTCGTAAGATAAAATAGCTCGTCACCAGCCCTAGATTTAGGCAAAGGTGTTAAACGCGTATGGCGCGTTGTATTTGGAAGCCCCATTTCCCTTGTCACTGATTATTCTCAAGAAAAGGACTACGCATCCCTCAAACCACTTTCACAATCTTCCCTTGGGGCTGATACGAGCTTCCCACAGAGGGTAGGCATCTGTTTTGTGCTGTGACTTCTACTAGACGGAAATAAAACCACAGATTCCCTTTAACTTGAAGAGCTTTCAGTCCCCAGCACAGACCGGCTCCCACCTCTACATAGGGCTCATGTGGCTTTAAATTGCCAGGCACTTCCCGCCCACCCCAAAGTAGCCCCTTGCTTTTGAGAGAAGCTAAGGTTTGTCAAAATGCAGGTGGGAACACTGCAGTTTTGATCAGTCTTTTTTTTTGTAAAGTCCAGGAAAGGACTTGTGAGCAAAAGCAGTCGAGATTCCCAGATGAATCAGTAGCCTATTTTATCTATATACATACACACATCTCCATCTACATATGTATACTAAAAAACTGCACTCCTGTTTTCATCTTTAGCCCAAAAGTAGACTTTGTTACTAGCCCTTTTAGAATTAATTTGGGTATTTGTAAGTAACACAAACACAACACATCAGAAGGCCTAGATCTGTTCTTGCATCAAGACAGACGACTTGCCATCATTGAAAATAATCACCCCAGGGGAGCCCAGGCCCACAGCTGCAGATTAAGCTACTGGCCAAGGTTTAACATGCATGTTTTGGGTGTGGGTAGTGAGCAAGAGCTGTTAGGCCCAGGTACTTCAGTTCTCCGATTTCCATCCTCTCTGCCATTAGCTTGCCCAGCTGTTAACAAAGCCTGTGACTCGACCGATCACAGTAGTAGGCCATAAAAAAAACCCCCACAGGAGCATCACAGCAAACGTGCCCCTTCAGTCTCTTACCTTCATTTGGTTTTTCAAGTATTACGCTTACGCAGACTAAAATTAACAGTCACTGGTTACATCCAACTACTGCCTCGAAGAGATCAGGTGTTTATCAGTAGAGGAGGATGAAATGATGAAGGCTATTCTAAGTACCCACTCCTTATAAAAGGCAGAAGTTCAAGGCCTGCATTATGGCTACCCCTCCTGGGATCCAAACTCTTTCAAACATGAGAGTGTGGTCACAAAAGCTGCCGCTATAAACCATCGCAGCCCAGCACGACCACTGCTCCTGACAGTGTAAGAGAAGCAAAGCAGAACCAAATCTTGTGGACTTCCATGCAAAAGCCCTGTGGAAAAGGAAAATTTGCCTCTCTCTTTTCCCTCCAAGGGTTGACAAGATGCTTATCACTCACAGAAGCTTTGAGTTCCTTGTATGGAAAGTGCTAGACAGAACATGTAGGAATTATGTTATTATTCAAACTGAAATTAAACACTACGAAAAAGAAATCAGTATTTTTCTTCTCTTTGCAGTCTTGCGTTTTGACTGATCTTTGTTGCAAACACTGTATGGGTAAAACTTCTATAGCTTGTTTTTTTAAATCAGGATAAATTTCCCAGGTTATATTTAATTCGGGTATTGTGCCTCATGAAGCATTGTATATTCCCCACACCCACACCTGCTGCCCTTGACTAACCTCTAGACATAAAGGTATGTGGTTACATGGTCTTGCAAGTTTGGGGACAAATAAGGTGAGTTTTTTACCTTGTACTGTTTATTGTTAAGGCGCTATTTTTGTTTCTCACTTTATGATCTGCCCAGCAAGTACTAAAACAGATCTCAGCAAAGGAGCATTGTATACACAAACAACAAGACATTATTTATTTAAAACATCTCTTGCTCTAAGGCTTGTGTATGGCATGCAAAGTCCAACCTGAAATTTGAGGTGGGGAGGCTAATGTTTTGCTAATGGGTGGATCTGCACTGAAGTTAAGTACTTTAGCGTATGGTGCCTGAAAACTTTAGTTGTTGGATTTTTCCATGAGCAGCATCCAAAATGCTGAGGTCTCCTAAGGCATCATTGAGTTTGCTAATCTTTTTTGTAGCGATCAGACCCCACACTTCATTTTCTGATTGCCCATCTGAGAACTACAACAAATGACCTTAAATATTAGTGTTGTAACTGGTTATATACACAGAAGGTCATCTTTGCTCTTTGTTTTTACCAAGTAAAAAATATTCTACAGACATTACCACACGGAAAAACTCAATCAGGTATCGTGTAAGACATTGTAAATTCAGCATATATTCCAAAAATTTTATTTAAAGAAGTTTTTGCTGTCCAGTGATGATTTTTAGTTGTGCTTAAAATAATAGGTCAGCTTAAAATCAGAAGACAGGTTTATATTTATGCAGGAGCAATCCTCACATACTTCAGCCCCAAAACAGAGTATAAAGTACTGTGATTTTGATGAGCCCTGTTTGGTCTTTGGATGCTTTTTGGTTGTGTAACAGTTGCTGCCAAAGGCAGGGTAACTTTGGAATGGAAACACCAGTCAAACCAGACATTGGTGACCCTGTTCACCTGAATCACTACATAACAAGTGAGGTATTCACGTCTAGATGATACTCCCTGCTTGGATGGTCTATGAAGCCATCATACATATGTGAAAGGTGCTGAAATGTATTTCTAGCCCCTCTTTCTATGCACTTTTGAATACACAACTCTGTCTTTCCTATATACATTGTTAGTGGGACTGTATTCATTGCCACTAGTATAACAAACGTAAACCCTGCCAGGTAACAAACAGAAGCAAGAAGAACTTCTGCACGCAATGCACTGCTGCGCCGACTTGCGGTTCTCCACATATCTCCTGACGCACGAAGAGCTGACCCAGCCCAGTCCTATCGCTATGTCTGGTCATCTGAAGGTGGCAGAAGCATGCAACCACCGCTAACAGACAGTCTCTGAAGCAGCAAGGCGCTATGTCTCTTTAGCGCAGCAAAGGATAAGCAGCAATGCCTGCATATTCTCCGTGTCCACCTGCAACCTTTACTCTGGACTCTTGGATGGTTTTGGACATCCTGGTCAGGGCCTGCTTAACGTTAAAGCACTGCAAGGACTGCTGCACTTACCAGTCCTTCCTCTGTGATACTGAAGTACTCTTGAGAGGTAGGGCTGCCAACAAAAAGAAAAGGGAAATGGGAAAAACCCTAAAGAGCATTTTTGGTAGACCTCCTAAATTCCAGGAGAAATCTTAGGATGCTAACAGCACAGAGACAAGGCAACACAGCACGGGAAATCTGACCAGAATGACATTCTGCTTGACACGTAACAGTGCTGAGCACTCTATAAATACTTCAACAGCTCCTTCTCATCACTTTGATGGAATACTTTAGATACGTAGCAGACCCTGTGCTTGAGATTGCTTCTGTGTCTCCTTGGTATGAGGCACTTGGAGAACTAACTTTATATGTAAAAGAGAAATACAGATTGCTTCCAATGCTCAAGTGTTAAGTTTACAAAAAACATTAAGTTTGGCTTTTTCTGAAGAGTGCAGGGTATGCTCCTTTCCTCATGGGATCTTTCCCCTATTTAAAAAGTCTGGAAGTCGCCACTGCAGGGTGTTCCTGCTCTGTAGTTTATTCCTCCATAGTCATACTCCTCACATAACCTACCTGTCAGTCTGTGAGGATGCGATTAAGGTGCTGAGGTATGAACTGAGGAATAAATGTCTTGTTGACTTCACATCTTATGAGATGGAGACGTGGTAAGATACTACCTTTGCTTTCTTCTGCTGCCTTCTAGGAAGACTTTAAGGCCTGCAAAGGAACCAATCACATGGCGATCATTTGTAGGCCTGAAGAGATTTAGACAGCAACATTGCCCAGAGAAAATTTTGATTCAACCCATCACATCATACCCAAATCAAAACTTAAGTTAGCAGGTTCTTGTGGCTGTGGCAAAAGACGGAGATGGGTTTTTTTGTAGAAGATTCAGAAGTCTGTAAAGGTGGACAAGTTCAAGTCTTTGTTATCTGCTATTCTATGCTTGCTGTACGCCTGCTTGGTAGCCTAAAAATCAGTACTTGGACTCCCAGACTGCTGCAGCAATGTAGGCTTCCTGCACGTTCAAGGCCCTGAGGCAGCTTTGGCACCCTGGCCAGGTCTAACATTTTCTAGCACTGGGCTGTCTTGGCTTTGTGGACAAAAACCTCCCCAGTATCAGTGTTTTCCTCTTAATTCCCAATGCAGAAAGCAAGACATTCTGTATTCCAAGAAAATCCCCTTCCTGAAAAAAAAATCACAAACCACACGGGATTTTTAAGAGCAAGAGCTACAACTTACAGGGGGTTAAATTAAGTATATACACCATGTCTCTCTTCTCTTATTCTGTAACAACCCTGTTGTTTTCCACTTCCTAACAGGGCAAAAGTCTCCTTTCCTACATGGTTCACAAATCAGTGGCTCATTAACAGACTTCTGAGAAAGGGCAGCCTCTGATGATACCAGCAGTGACTCCTGAGGAAGGTTTCAAAAAGTTTCATCTGACAATTTTTGAACAATCAGGTAGCATCCAATTAAGATTCCTCCTCTTAGGCAAATACAGGCTACATAAATAGTGATGCATGAAAACTCCTTAGGGAAAACAGGTAATTTCATCTGGGTAAAATAGTCCAATTGATTAGTTGGCCAACATGGTCACAGCTGTCATCTGAAAGATCAAAAACCGTATCAAACACCTCAGAAATTCTCTACATAAAATACAAACATCTATAAAGGCATTTAGTATGGTGTAAAAAAGTTTTATCCACATCAGTTTAAGTTGTGCTGAAAGGCCAGAAATTACTATTTTACCACATTAGAAGCTTTTTGCAGTTGTATACCATTACAGTTACATTTCAAGTGTATTATATCAGATTAGCCGATAAATTAATTAAGCATTTTAAAACATGCTAATCTGCAATTCTAATTGAAACAGACACATCCAGTTCCCCTACAGGCTCACACTTCAGCTGTTTAAGCCAAGTTGAAATCACAGCTTCCTCATCTCCCCTGGTTATTTTAACACAAGCTACATATGCTAGGCTAAACAAACTGTGCTAAGAAACAGGTTTTTATATTTCCCCCCTGCCCCCCATACAGGCAGACCCTCAAAGCCCAGGATAGATGTTCACTTTTGCCAGCAATCTCTGGCAGAAGTTTCTGATCCCAGAGTGCTGCTGGAGGACCAGTCTGAGATTGTTCCCCAATCTGATGTCTGGAATAGAGTAGGGGAGCTCCCACAAGGCACTCTGCTGGCTCTGCTGTGGGCAGAGATGACTAGATGGTGAGGGGATACCTAACCAGTCTAGCTGACTTTTGAGAATGTCTGTCTGCTGCGTAACTTAAATTTATGTATTTGTCTTTACTGGTATATACCTTCCTTGGCTAGATGGGCGCTACCTTTAAATCTAGCCTGACATGCAGTTACCAGAACTGACCACAGTACTGATTTTAGTATAAGCTTATAGATGTCCAAAGATGCGCACTGGTGGACGACAGCACAATCTAGGAAAGGAAGCATGCTAAAATGGAAAACTTGTAAAACTTTGATGCCCAAGATGAAGTTTAGTTACCTTTCTACCTACTGCCAATGGTAACAAGTCTGGATATCAAACAGTTACATGCAGGTATGTTGCTTTTTCCACTGAAGGAAGGTATTTTCCATGTTTCACTATCCACCACTTTTTCCAATCTGACTCCCTCAAGATACACTTCATTAGGATCACATATCTACCTAAAATATATCAAGAGTTACAGAATTTTTATATTTGACAGGAATTGTGCTGTATTCAAAACTGCTTGCAAAACACCATTTCAAAGTTTCCAAGAGTTACTGTTAAACAGCAATTTACTAACATAGTCGCGATTCTGTCCCAGGCAGAAATTACCTATTCGCAAACTTTCCTCAGTAGGGACCTTCTCACTAAATGCGCACATTATCCTGAAATCCTATCAGCAAATGAAGAAGCTTCTTTAACTGGCATAATCCAGGCTGCACAGCTCGGGAACCCTGAGGTCTTAAAATATATTTAAATATGTAAACATGCACACAATATAGAAAAAACAGTACATGAAGTTTGATTTTTTTTTTCCACTTGCCAGACTAGCACAATTAGTTTCTCAAACTTCCCACATAAGTGAGAATCTTCCGTGTTTTAACAAAAAAGAAAAAATTTAATCTGTTTAAGAGAACATTTATAATATACGAAGCAAATCTTTAAAGTATGTACTCTTAAAGAGTTGGGAGACTTAATTAGAAAACATAGGGGGTAAAATGTACCAAGTTTTCTTTAGAGAATGTAATAGGAATATTTACTTTCATCTTACCTGGAAGCAGACTGCAACTGCAAAACTGAGAGGATTACTGTTTTAATTGGGAGAAAACATCAGTTTTCTTCCTCCAGATAACTCTCCAGTTATAAACAGCCCATTTATCCCCATCATACTTGTTTATTGTGTTCTATGTTTGTGCTTGCTACATCCCAACCTGACACAGTGAAAGTTACCACAACCAGCTGAACCACTCTCACTAGCCTACCACAGGGAGTAACTGTAGCGTAATTCAACAGATTTATTCCTCAAGATTATTTTCTCCTTTACGATTGTTTTCAAGGGACAATGTCATACTCAGAATTTGTATTCTTTTGCTGAAAATTAAAACTGTGAGCAGTTTGGGCCTCAACAAGCTTTTTCCATCGGTATGTCTGTGAATTTACCCAAACATTTAAACATTCATAGAAACTACTGAGAATATCTAAGTGTTTCAGGACACAAATGTTTGTTCTTTTGGCTCTAGGACTCAGACCACAAATAATAAACACAACTCAGTCTGTTCCAACCTTTATCTTCAAAAACAAGCAAGCAACCCAAGTGAGGAAAATTTACATGAACAGCTCTCCTTTCAATTCACATTTACTATCCCAACTTCCTTGCCAAGACTTCAGCTGAACATCATGTGTTACTCAAAATTCTTTAAAGCAAATGACATCCAAGACATGCACTTCCTATCCTGATTCTGCATGTAGCTTGCTTTCCTTCTTCCTCTTTTTTTTAAGCCCAAACCCAACCTTTAAGAATTACATTTCGGTATTCAAATGATTGCAATGAGCTATCTTTATATTCTTTCTAATATTCTGTAAAGAAACCATTTCTGAAAGAACAGCATCTTATAATTGTCCTAATTTTTCCCAGATCTTTAGGCTAATCCATTAGAGAAACCACCTCCAGCAGGAACATAAGGCATGACTAATCACTGTCAAATTTAACTGAGCTAATGCCTATTTATAATATAGGAAATGAAGGCAAAAAGCAATGCAGTGAATCTGATAACTGGCTGCAGTGGAAATAATTTGGTTGCACTCCAATGGCTCCATGTGATATAAACAGATTCTACCCACTATAGCAGCCCCCATCTTTGGTGGAAACAGAACTAGTCACCTCATAAGTAAAATATTCATTTAAATATATTGCATTTAGGTTTTTAATACATGGGCTATCCACACGTAGAACATTTAAAGATGAATTAGAAGCAAAAAACTGATAGTAAAACTTAAGTGTAAATATCTTCCTCCCCCCACTACCTGGAGCAAAATTTTTCAGTCATATAGGGGATAAAAACTATTTCTTTCTTACCAACTTTTGTTTACACATAAAAAAAATTAGGTTCATCCAGAACATATACTGTATACTTCAATAACTTATTTTTTCAGTATGAAATAGCATCTTCAAAAAGATGACAAACAGCAGTCATCTGGATATGATCCTCTGAAAATAAATATTACCTGTAGAAAAAGCAGTAATAGCATATGGGACTATTAAGCTTATAATTTAAAGTGACCTTTGTATAATCAAAATGTAAACTACAAGGTTGTAGACTGAAAAATATTTTTGAAATGTTAAAAAAATAAAATGCAAACAATGTATAATGTACAAATAAATGAAACAGTAAACAAGAAACCTGCCTAGATGAAGGAAACTGGGTGTTCATAAAGATTCTATTCAATTTCCAAAAAACCCCCATTCTTCTCTAGCCTACCTATATTCACAGCATGTTCTCAAATGCCAAGTCAGATTTAGTAACAAGAGTATATAAAGAAACATCATTTGGACACACAAAACATGAAGATTTTTTTTTTTTAACCAATGTTGTATCAATCACATATATTTTTTTCTTATAGCATGTGATCAAATAAAACAGAAAACCAGAATGTATACATTGCTAATTTTTTAAGTAATGTTATGTACATTTTATTGCCAGTATATGCACAATGGTAAGCATAGAACTATAAATACACAATGTAATTAAACAGTAGAAAACAAGGATGTTACACGTAACAAAGGAAAGAAAGAGGAGATACTATTTTCTTGTTGTAGCTGCTAA